>JARHVA010000705.1:0-25000 GCA_037957365.1 Torreya grandis | reverse complement strand
ATAAGATAATTCAAAATCAGAACAAAAGGCCATGGTCCAATTATATCTCATATAGTTGGCATGTTTAAATGTCTCACAAATGATTGAAGGAACACGAATTAGTCAAGTGCACATAAAGCATATAATGACATGTTCAAATGTCCACATACAACAAACTATGACTTTTTCAAAATGTCACAATAGGAAAATATGTGCATGGGGGCCATAATCAATGGATCATATTCAACTTATTAAACAAGTAATAAAATAAAAGATAATAATAATCAAATAATACACTCAAAAAAGTTGTAAAATTAAAATTATGGAATCATAAGTAACCAACATAAGCATATCATACTAGTTCTTAGATATATGTGTTAGAAAAAATATTAAGTGCATAGCATATCAAGTACATTGTGAAATATTTTAGCATGGATAAAGGTGTGTGTAAGTACATACAAAAATGATACTATAAAGTGATCATAAGATAATATAACCTAGGTGTGTCACAATTAAGGAAAGGGATTCCACTAGCATACTAATCATTTCAGTAAATGGAAGGCACAACATCATATGTGTTTATATCATATGTTTGGGTATGCCTCTATCACACTCAAAATATACGTGAAACATATGTGTATATATAAAGAACTGATATGCTATCTACAAACATGGAGCCAATAATATACATGTCAATGAGAAAACAAAACATTTAAATGTTTAAGATTTTTGGAATATTGGATTATTTTTTATTTAATTTTTTGGTATTTATAGAATATTTAGAAATAAAAAAATATCCTATGATCTCATCCAAGATATTATCATGAGTATCACCCCACTCAAAATTTGGTCGAAAAATTAGTGGTACTCTTAAGATTCATGTACAATTGTAATATCTTTCACTATAGGATTTGTTATGTTCTTCATATTTATAATAGGACTCTATGGTAGTGAAGAAAAAATAGAAGGAATGGAGATTCATGAAACCATCATTGAGTGATTTTTATTTTCTCTATAATATGATAAATAGGAACATGTTTTGTTGATCTATGTAACTAAATGTGTTATGTACTAGTAGATGAGGATTCTTCATAATCTACTATGTATCTCTAATGCAAAGGTATCTCAATTATTAAATACCTAGAAAAGGGGATTATACATTACTTATTATTTCATGTAGAATTGACCTTAGTAGGTTTCATAATTAACTACCTAGATATATGCTTCTTTTAACCAAGTGGATATTTATATAGAATTTTGAAAACTATAATTACCATATTGCAATGAATGTATTTAACATGCCCATGCACTATATATGGTACTAAAAATAATGTACGTATCCAAGATCATCCTAATAACATATTAAATACTCATGTGTATGGTATAACTAAGAATTTCATCACAACATTTTTTAGGACAACCTGTAAATGTAAGCCAATATCATCAAAGACCTATCAGGAGCTTCCATAAAATATTATGACCACTATCGTCAAAGGCTACAAGTAATAATTTTTATAACCAAAGTGTGTAAATAATTTCATGCTGAAATTTTTTTCTCTAATAACATTATCAATCATAACACTATGTATAAGTTGGTGCTCAAGGTATAATCAAATTAATAGTAAATGAAGATCTAAGTCATCATCTAGATTCTCACTATTATCAAAAGTAATAGTTAATGTATATGAATCATGAGAGGTGTATGTCATGTATAAGTATGAAAAATAACATCTAATGGGTATTCATAATGTGGTGGAGGATGATGCGAATTATATTATATTTTCACTTTTGTTTCTTTCTTATAATAGTCTTGCAAAGAATTATTGAATATTTTTTGATTATGGTGATCTCCAAGTTTACAACTTCTTTCCTTTGGAGGATAATCAAATTTAATTTTTTGGTCATTGATAAGGTCTTGTATATTATTATTCAAGGTAAATAAAATATGTTCATAGAATGCCCAAGGCCTTGGTTAAAGTGAAAATAATAATTTGAATCATATCCTCTTGGTAGAGGTCAATGCATATCAACCTATATAGGAAGAGGGAAAGACATGATGTGACAATCCATAAGCTTCAAAAGTAATGAAGCTAGAGACTTGGGTAAGTAGGAAAATTGTCTCCTTGGTGCATTGGATAAGACAAGTCGATTAGGTTATTGTGACATTGCATTAACCATAGTAGTAATTTTTTTATTAGGTTATGTAGGTTTAACCTTATAACTTTGTTTCTTAATAAAATTGTAATTATAAGTATTCAATGTGTTCTCTACATACTTAAATTTTTTTCATTGAGATAAGCCTCCTTTCATGATCATGAACAATATTCAAAAGTCATCGAAAGATTTGAACTTTTTGAAAATAATGGAATCATGTAATGGGGCAAGCAAACTTTGTTTGAATATGTCTTAAAGGTCTTTATTTGCCATTGGAATAGTCATTTTAGCCAGCATTGTCTTGTAACTTAAGACATATTCATTTAAAGGTTCATTTGTTCCATGTTTAATTGTTGAAATTTGGGCATAGGAAAACTTTTTAGTAATTTTGATAGAGAAGTGTTTAAGAACATTGTTGTACCCAACATTCCCTTATTCAATTAAAAAGAATGGGGACCCAATTTTTTTTTTGATTTGGCCCTATTTTGTTAACTTTTCCTCTTCATTTTGTAGAAGTTTAATTGAATTACTCCTTAATATTAACACTTGGAAGTATAAACAAAGGTGTTTTATATTTTAGACTAACTTATTAATGCCTTTCATGAGTTTTTATATTTATATAGGTTTTATTTAGACCTTTTGTTTAGAAATTCTTAATTTTGTAATTTCTTCATCACATATTTTCATTGGAATTTTTTTTTGAATTAGGTCTTTGTAAAAATTGTATGAGACTTCTTCATTAGGATTTTTTTCAAGAATTTTGTTTGAACATTATTTTGAAGGATTTGGTCATTGAGGTTTATATTCAAAGATTATGTTTGGGACTCATTTTCTAGGATTTGTATTTAGAGATTGTGTTCAATACTTATTCATCAGGGTTTGTGTTTGAGACTTATTTGTCATAACCTTTGTTTGTGAATTATGTTCAAGAATTTTCTTATTCATAGATTATTTTATTCAAAACTCTTTTGTCAACATTTTTGGTTTCAGAGGTTTTGTTTAGACATTTTTTTCAAATGTTATTATGAAGGATTTGATCTTCAAAATATTTATTTAGGGTTTGTGTTTATAGCCTTTAGTTCACAAGAATTATTGGATTGTTCCCAACATGAAACCCAAATCCTAACTCTTGACTATCTAAAGCCCACTAGATTTAGCCAACAAAGTAGAACTACTTCACGACATTTGCCAAAGAATGTAAAGACATTGATTCCCCACCAACTAAACTAATGAGATTTGAATTATGTAAATAAATCAAGAAAATGAATGTAGGACATTAAAAGTGCATGAACTAGAATTGAATATGAAATTTTATATTAGTTACTTGGTCATATTGATGTTCTCATTGATCACAAGTGAATTCTGAGCTCAATTACTACTCTATGAACAAATTCCTAGCATCTAACAAATCCATTACAAATAAGTAACAAGCATAAAGGTTTTTTTAAAGTGCAAGAAAATAATTTTTAGAAAACCAAATAATTGTAATGGCTTCATCATCTCAATTTTCAGAGGATTATTACCACCATCCCAATTTTCCATTAAGGATTACATAGGGTATACTAACATGATGTAAAATGAACTAATACTCAATGAAAGGTATGATAACTACTTAAAATTATGGGTTGATGTTGATGTTGTTGATGTATTTTATCATGAAGGTGATTTATCCACATCACAGTGCCAATTAGTGATAGACCTACTCTATTTTAAGAGACAAGGACTGCACTTCATAATAACCAAGCCCAAATGTATGCCCTATATAGACCTATTATAGAACTTGTTATTTAATAGCAAGGTGACATAAGAAATCTTCCTTTATCACATAGATCACAATATGGTCATGGATTACATCTTTGGTCATGATTTCTAGAGGTACTTATCTTTGTCAATTCTAGATTTCATATTTTATATGTATAAGGTGGTAACATAAAATAAGAATATTTCAATTAACAAAGTTATGATCTCATGGCCTATTCTTAGGTAGTCTATGGTATTGAATGGAAAATACCCCACCCATTAACAAATTTAGAATGGGGTTTCACATTGGGATGGCCTTGTTGAATAGACTATACACCATGCCAAATATCCATTTTCTCCACCCAAATTTGGTGCTAATACTAGATGCACTGATGACCTCTAACATGAATTTTTCCCTAGGAGAGATTATTAGCTTTAAGCTAAGGGAAAAAATTATACATAAAGTTAAATGGCCCAATTTAGTAGGCTTTATTTACATGATGACATACCTCTTAGATGCATTAATGGGAACAATGTATAGGAACTTTGGGGAGCTTACGAGCCTATCCACAAACTATATAAAAAATCACATCTATGATTATTTTCAATTCATGCACATATACACATATAAAAATCATATCACCTAAATTATAGAGGATGTATATCCTCAAATATGGCAATCTATCCATGATGCTTGACTACTTAGGATATCCAAGAGTATAGTAGACACATTAGCACCTCAAGGTGACTAGTGGATATACCTAGACTATTTGGTAATCATGGTAATTATAAATAAATTCAACCCCCTTCACCTCCAAAAATATGTGCATGATTATCTTGTAGAGAAATAAATTGCATTCCATCTTTCATAGAATGTTGAAAAAGATCTGATAAAGTAGAATAAAATCACGTTCTATAGGTCCTACATGATCATAGGCTTAATGTAATATATAATTAGGAAGTATTTTAGGGATGTAGGCAACAATAAGAAACATTATCAGTTGGCCACACTACCTCATAGGGATTGGGACCCTCATGGTATTTCCCAGGCTTTAGTATTCCATACCAACACGTTCCCTATGAACATGATTTTTTATTCTTAAATGCAAAAGATGATGACCAAGTAATGGAAAGGTCACAACTTGTGGGACTAAGATAATAAAATTTAAAGATTATATAATGATAACCTTAAATTTTAGTTTAGGATATGCATACAAGGATTCCACTCCTTGAGGATGGACTACTTCAGACTTCTAGGTCAATAGACCCCTACAATAAATAGAGGAATAAGGGGAGCCTTCTCAACAAGCTCTCCAAGTATTTAAGGATATGAAGATAGAGATTTGTCTAAGGTAAATTGAGCATAGAGGGGCTCAATAAGATCTAAATTACTTGGAATCCTATGATACAGGAGGCCAAGGTCACCCAGTTGTACCACCACTACAAAAATCTAGAGGTAAAGAGGTTTTTATTACCTTAGTTTAGTGAGCCTCCTCCCTAGATAAAAATGAAAAAATATGCTATAATATGAAGTCAAGGTATCCTCCCTTCATATAGAACATAGTTACTAATGAACTATAAGTATAAACACCTTCATTTCAATAATAAGTAGTAGCAAAATAAGAAATGGAGGAAGAGGAAGAATTATAAAGAACAAAGGCACTAAGCCTTATAGATGATAAATGGAAAAGACCAATTTAAGATGACTAATCAACTAAGAAGGTTTAACCTTTAGTCCCTTCTTCCCAAATTTTATTTGATTCAGTTGTCCTTAGTGCCATGGAAAAAATAACCCTACTCACACCAAATATATAGGATGATACTTCTACCCCTATTTTTTTTACCCCAAATAAAGGTAATGATATCTATTATCTCCATTTCTACTAAAATTCCCTCTAGGAATACTAAATTCCAACCTAAGACTAGAAAAAGGGCCATTAAAAAGATTGAAATAGCATTGGCAAGCTCCTAGCTTCATGTCTCATTACCCAAATAATCTTACCAATGAATTCCATCAACCCTTCACAAGATACTACTATAACATCATTAGGGAAGGGTAAGAGGGGAAAAAAAGTATATATATTCCACCCACTAACTTAATATGGAGGTATGGATTGGTCTAAGATTATATGTCTCTCCCTTCCTAACTCAATACTCAAATGTACTTTGGAGCAATAAAAATAGGATAAATCAATTGAGCCTATAGATACTAAGGAAAAACATCCAATAAACCCATCATATCTAGTCATCTCTCCATGGGTATTTGATCTTAAATCAAAAGGATTCTTAAAAACCAAATTTCAAAATCACAGAGTTACCTTCTGTAAGTTTCATGTTTGATAAATCCTTAAGAAGCATCCAAAGGATCATAAAGAGGAAAATAAGGGATAAAGTAAGGAGATAAATCCTTTTTTAAGGAAGGAAAGACGTTTTTACATTAGACAAAATGAATAATAGGAAGATATGGCAATCCCCATATATAGAAGACTTAAATTCCCTTGTAGAAACTCATAAGGATATTATGATAGCATTACATGAGGGGATAGAAATGGATATGTAAGAGCTTGAGTAGGAGCTAGATTAAATAAAGGATTAAAAATAAATAGTCTATATCCCTCAATAAATTGAGACCAATGTTTAGTAGTATACATCAAAGTGTTACATTACTCTTCAATAAATTGAGGTAATGAGGGAAGAATTGGCTCCCCATATTATAGAGACTCACAAATTATTTAATTCTTTGAAATAGGAAGAAAATAAATTTAAGCTATTGATTATTTATACTAAAAATAATTCATATATCCACATTGATTTAATGACACCATTAGAGGCTTAAAACACCCTCAACTTGGTGGTGATCAGAACTCATGAGCCTAGAGAGTGGGTTACAACATGTGGGGTAGTGATGCCTAAGTTTCAAGAACATGAAGCTCTCATTTTGAAAAATCTATAAGAATTGAAACTATCTAAGGTAAGGGATAGTATAGGGAAGCTTATCAGTAGAATCAAATTTGATCAACTCCTTCAAAATGCATCCAATAATTTCAAGTAGAGCCTATAAGGATTAACACTTGAAGACATTGAATCTGAGTTAGTTTTTGATAGAAAGAATGTGATAAAAGTTGAAATATTCAAGATAAACTTCTAGACCACTAAGGTAGAGAATTAAAATATACTCATGAAGGTTAATAGGGTGCACAAACCATTATTACTCAACTTAGACATCATTAGACAAGAGCATGATGTGGGACATAAGTGATAGCTAGAGTTAGAGTCAAAGAAAAAGACTAATTTTGTAACTTCTAGTTTAACACAAGTATCTATACTGATGGTTCCAACAATTATCACATCCATGAAAGCATCCACCCATCCTTAGTTCAAAAATGTAAATTTTATGTGTAGTAATACAAAAGTGTTAGATTTATACTCTTAGTATGATTTTGTTAGAACATAAGTATAAAATTTGTCCAAATTATTTGTAAGCATTGACAAGTGTCATCTATCTCCTCATTTAATCAATATTCAATTTATGTCTTATCAACTAAGGCTAGTGTCCAAATCTATCTACAATAAGGTATGGGATGGTAGATCTAGAAGGTTGCTTATGGGGGTGCTTGTTGATCCTATTCTAACTTTGAATAAAGAAAGGAATGTGTCCTAAACTAATTGATTCACGCTTTTGCTAAAAAAAGAAAGAAATAAAATCAATCCACTCTTTTTCTAAAAGTAAAATATCACACTCCTATTTTATGTTTACAAGGAAATTAAATTCACACTCCTTACGAAAGGAAATTTGCTTCACTCTTCTGTTGTAAAAGAAAACATGCTTTGCATAGAAAAGAAATGAAATAAGAAAATGCTCTTTTTAAACTAGGAATTTGTTTTGATGTTTTTATAAAAAAATGCAAATAATAATAAGATTATAATTAATTATAACAATGAATTAATAAAATAGAACATAAATACCATACAAATTTGTTGGTTCCAAGGAGAGTGGGTCCTTGCTCCTCTCAGACTTAGGATCAAAGATTAATTAGTGCTAGAAACTGAAGTATTAATTCATAGAAATAAAATGATTACAATCTGGGTGAAACCTGTAATCTTTTATAATATCTGATTCTTGATTCTCTATTTTCTCTATATCTTCTATTATATTTATAGTCAAAAGTCTTACACTTTATACTAATATAATCAACTCAAAATGGGATGCAAAAGAATATGAATCCTTGGTCAATCCCTTCATCCAAATATAGGATATTGGATTTCTAAGATATCCAATTATTTTTATGAAATAAATATCCTATCCTATAATATTCCTAAATCTAATTACATACAAGTTTATCAAAAGCAATTCCTTCAAAATAGTAGGTGGTTATTTTCTTTATTTAATTCTAGCTGGAATGGTTCTTTCTTATCCTATCTGGCCTCTAGCTTCTCGTTTGTGGCTTTGTCCTTACAAAATTATTAGAATTGACCCTACAAATTTGGGAGGAACAAGCCTATGGATTCCATATAAATGAGCCTGCAAAGTCCATGGAAATAATCCTATGAAGTCTGTAGAAACAAGCCTACATAGTCTGTAGAAACAAGCCTTCAGAGTCTATAGAAATAAGCCTGTAGAGTTCATAGAAACAAGCCTATAGAGTCTGTAAAAATAAGCTTGTGTCTTTTTCCTAAGCATTCTTTACACCAAAGATCACTAAGACATGATATGTATTAGACATTAGTGATAAAGTAAAGGTTTAGTCTTTGGTTCAATATAAACAAGACAAATATCTATTTTCCATGTAATAGATATCTAAGAATCTAAGATTTGCATAATATAATATCTTTTGAGAGATAGATTTAGTGAAATATTATGTCAATAATGAGCCATATTATGAGCTCATCATTTCCCCCAAGACTTACCTTTTACAAGTCCCATTGCAAACATTTAGTGGCATTCATAACTCTGGCTTCTACTTTCCATACTCTAACTCAAGTCATATTCATCAAATTCATCTGTTATATGTCTATCTAATTTGATTTTAAATCCCTGATGTGTTTGAATGATTTGATTCCATATACTTAATTACTCCTCTTATTATGGAGCCCAACTCTGCCATCTTGGAATAGGTATGATTAGCAAAGGGGGTCTATATCTCATGCCAATTAATTTTTGTTCTCCCCCAGAGTTTATTACCTCTATTAAAATTTATAGAATTGAGGATGCTCTCCTCATAATCCATCTTAAGTTATTTGGGGACATGACCTGTCGCCTTTTAAGAGGCACTAAAAGTTGGTCCCATCTGTTTAGAATTGTAGCTACTACTGAATAAAAACTCTATCTTGAAAATAAATCAAAATAAATAACACAATCATATAGAGCCTATAAATAATGTTTTTTAACCTCATCATTTAACAAATCATAGTTAAAATTTTGTTTGATCAATCTAGGAATAGGAAAGGCTGGTCTGACACATAATCCTATAGTCTTAGCATGATTTGTATAGTCCTCAAATCTACCTTTCCATGCTATTTGATTTTTTAGTGTAGAATGTAATGCTCTTAGTTGAACTTATCTTATATGAAGTTATCAAAAACTTATTATGCTCATGATCTCCTAGAATCAAGCCATTTAAATAAAATTCACAAAGCAAATCCTGTTGATCAAGTTCAGCATTATAGAAAATTTCTAAAAATGTTTTTGGCTGCAAAATTTTTTAAGGAAGATGACAGGAGATTCGCAGAAGCTACCATATGTAAAATTGTTCAAATAAAAACAAACTGTATGTAAGATAAGAATTCCTACATGCCAAAAGAGTTTCCCCTAATTTGCATGCATCCTAAAAAAATTCTTCTAACTTTTAGACTTTAGCTTTTAATTCTTTATTTTCATTTTCCAAAAGTTTGTTTGAAGAAGTTGCATCTTTGTATTTCTATTTAAGTACAAAATATTCTTCTTCTATTTGACATAGTATTTTCAAAGGAGGAATACCTGGATCACTTGTTTGACAACCATGGTCAACAAATACCTAATGAGGAGAAGGTGAAATAGTAGGTGCTTTGGAAGAGTTTACCAAATTCTATAATCTCCTATTTTCCTTTTTTAGACTTTCTGCATATATCCAAAGATCGATCTGTTCAGCTTCATGTTCTTTTATTATTTCCTCTAATCTATAAATTTTGTTTGTATGATCATTATACATTGTATCTAATTTCTACACCAAAGATGAGTTGAGATGATCCTTATTTTGCAATTAGTTGATAAAGTTAGCAATGGTAGCTATCTATTGTTGTTTAAGAGCTTGAGCTTGAGAAAGCTACAAAGTTAGCTACATAATAGGATCATTTAGATTAGATGATTCACCTTTCTCACTGGTACATACAATTTTCTCTTTATCCATTATAGTTTCAACTGAAATAAGTGGTTGTCCTACCATACTTAATTCCTCTACTGTGTGTGGCTCTTCTTCTAGATTTGGCTCCTCCATTATGATTGGAAAGTTCCTTTCCAAAGGAATTTCTTCAATATCTGTAGGTCTAGGATTATTCTAATGTATGGGGAAATGAGACACAATTTTAAGACTATCTAAAATATTTACAGCTTCTTATTCATCTTCTTATTTTAAAATGATCCTTCTCCTTCTTTTAGTTACTCTTTGAGCTACACTTGGTTGGCTTTTCTTCTCAACTACCAAACCTTTGGTCTTCTCAAGTTATATAGCAACCTTTCCTCTTAGTTTTCTTTTTCCTAACAAGGGAAATAGTTGTACAATAGACTCATGTGGTTCTTGTGGGTACCTTGAAACTTCAAGTTTTTGAGACCTTGTTCTTCTTCTTAAAGAAGAAGAAGAATAAGGGTTTTCTGTTGGGACTGCTATCTATGATTTCTTCCTTGGTGTTGTTTTCTTAGCTAATACAATAGGTGGAGATGAACATTTTTTTGGTGAATTTGGGGTTTCTTGTGCAGGAAAATATGGAATTTGTTGTGCTATATTTTTCTAAAATTCTTCGCAAACTTCTTGACCTTGCTAAAGGAAATGATGTTGGATAATAAGTTGAATAAGGCCATGATTCCTAAGAGCAGCATTAGGGGTTGTAGACATAACTTTTAGAGCACCATAAGAAGAAATATGGAAGGTTAATTTTGTACTAAGGGTTTTGTCTCTCATGTTTAGGATGAATTAACATTTTCATGGTGTCTTCCCCTAAAAGACTATGTTTCCCTTCACAAATGATATATTTAAGTACCTACTTGGCTACATATTTCCAAGGTTTAGGAAGTGAATTTAGTTTTGATTGTCCCTTGGAATCTACTAAACATGAATTTCCAATCTACTTATTACCATTAAACTGACTAATTAAATCACTAAATGAAACTCTACCTATAGCTCTCATTCTCTCTTTTGGAACTTGTATAATTTGGCTTATAATGTGAGTTGTAACAAGAATAAAAATGCCTTTCACAATTGAAAATTTAGGGGTGATATTGGTAATGAATTCACTTACCATTGTTTCATCAAAACCTTAGAAATTTTTAATGAAAGGTAGCCAACCATTGGCTCTAAACACTACTACAGAAGCTTTGTCTTTATGAAACTTTGTTGGATCCTTCGGCTCTAATCTTGTCTTCTATCCCATTTCTATGCAAAGTTACAATCAACTCGATTCCTTTAACTCTATCTAAGGTGTAGACCAATATTTTATTGAAGTCGGTAGGCAATAGTCACTAAGTATTGGTAGACTAGCTTCTGTTGAAGTTTGTAGAAAGGAAATGGTTTATTTGAAATGCTACAACTGCATGAGTCCATAGTTTGGTATGATGATTTGATACAGTTAGGCACTGCACATTTCTACAGAGTGTGCTATCCATTTTGTCTCATCAATAAAAGGTATTTGAAATGATGATGTGTCATATTGATGGTGACAGTGATTAATTATTTCATTTAAAACCCCTTTTTATAATATCCCATCATTATGATGATGACTCAATTTATGATATCAAAGCTGCACACTTATCCATACACCTTTGGTGGCTCGATTGCATGCTTTTTCATTATGGCATGTGTCATTCCATTTTGGAAGATTCAAATTTGGGTCATCTCTAGAGAATAGTGTCTTAATCAAATTGAAGATAATTAGTTAACTAAACATAGATAAATAAAAAATGTCTTACTTTAACCTTAGATGTTATCCTTTGCTCACCATGTGTCTTGCATAAATAGGTTTACATGGATTAGTTTATTTCATGGAGATGACTAATCATAGTGTCATGTTGAGATTTTCTTATAATTTTTTTTTTTGCCTTTAGCCAACCATTGTTAGTTTTCTATCCAAAGCCCTTTTTTACAATGCATAGCCAACCAACAAGATAGTTTTTTGTGCATGCATTTTCAATAGCATCCCTAAAAGGATTTTCACTATTGATGATTTTATTTTGTAATTTCAAGATTATCAAGGAGCATATTCACTGGAAGAATCAATTTTTTCTATAATAGCTACTTGATCCTTTACTTTTTGAATAAATTCATCTTTATTGAGAGGTTTCTAATAGAGCTTCAATAGGTGTCAGCTTAATAGAACCATTTTCATAGACCTCTTGAATTTCATAAGGTCCCAACCATCTTGTTTGTATTTTTCCTTTGAAATATTGAAATTTAGAATAAAAAAATGGTGCCCAATCACCTTTATGAAACTTTTATTGCTTGAATAATGTATCATGCCAAAATTTTCTTTGATGTTGTACCAGTTCAATTCTTTGTAGTGTTTCCATACTCATTTCATCAATTTGAATAAGTTGTAGGAGTCTTTATTTTTGTATTTCTTCTAATTCAATTCATACTTATAATTTTGTTTTTAAAGTTTGTAATTTAAATTCAACATAGAATAAAATATTCTTACCATAAACTAATTCATAAGGTGAAAATCTAGTTATTTTCCAAGTAGTATTATAGGCTCAAACTACTTCTGGTACCTTTTCTGCCCAATTATTTCTACTAGAATTAACAACCTTGGTTAAAATGGTTTTCAATTCTCTATTGGTGACTTCAACTTGTCCATTAACTTGTGGATGGTATGGAGATTTTTTTTTGTGTGTTGAGTTTGATACACTTGCATGAAATGATTTATCATGTTTGACATGAACTGTGGTCCTTGATCTAGGACTATCTCTCTTGGAGCACTAAATCTTTGCATGATTTTTAAATATAAGAAATCAGCTACCATCTCCTCTCTTACATGAGTTAATGCTTCCACTTCTTCCCACTTGGTCATGTAGTCTGTACATACTAGAAGATATTTTTTTCCTCTAGAGGGAGGATTCACTGGACCAATAAAATCAATTCCCAATTTCTCAAATGGTTATAAAACCAATTGAGGATGAGGGTACAGAGGCATCTGTGTTGAAAGTGTAGGCTATCCAATTTAATGACAAGCATCACAGTGTCTAACATATCTTTTTACTTGCTGATGAAGATGAGGCCAATAATATCTCACTCCTAGGATTTTATGTATGGTTCTTTGAGCTAAGTAATGACCTCATCCTAGTTAATCATGAAAATATCTAATGATATCATAAGCTTCACCATTTGTCACACACCTGTGAAATACATGATCAGGTCCAAGTTTAAATAACATTCCATTAATCCATTTAAAAGAACTTTCTTTGATTAAATATTTATTTTCTTTTTGTGAAAAGTGTAGAGGAAACTTCCATATAGCAAGGTAATTGGCTATATCAAAAAACCATGGAGATTGTGATGAAATAAAAAATAATTGTTCATCTAGAAATTCATCTTCCACTGGTTGTTCTTCACCTGTAGTGTTCATTCTTGACAAGAAATCAGCAACCATATTAGACTTCCTTGGTTTGTATTATAATAGTAACATGAATTTCTTGTAAGAGCAATAGCCATCTAATAATCCTACCTCCCACAATTGGTTTGTTTGTAAGATATCTAATAGATGAATGGTGTGTATGGATAAATACCTTGTAGTCTATTATGTAGTGTCTGAATTTGTTAATTACATAAATTACAACTAAGAATTCCCTCTCAATTGTGGTGTAATTTCTTTCAGCAGGTGTCATGTTTTTGCTAATATAATATATAGCATACATGTTACCCTCTTCATCCTTTTATCCAAGAACTTCTCCTAGTGTTGTATTGGAAGCATCTGTGTATATATGGAATGGCTTAGTCCAATCTAGTCCTCTCAATACTAGAGTAGTAGCAAGTTTAGCTTTAATGGTCTCAAAGGCTTGTTGACAACTATCACTCCATTAAAATGTACTATATTTTGTAAGCAAGACAAACATAGGGGAAGATATTTGGCTAAAATTATCTATGAAGCATTTGTAGTAACCAACATGTCTCAAAAAACTCTTAACTTTAGTTTGTGTTTATGGAATGGGTAAATTGGAGATTATTTTGATTTTCTTTAGATCTACTTGAAGGCCTTTTGCAGAAATATGGTGTCATAGGACTATTCATTCATCCATCATCAACAAACATTTCTCATGGCTCAAAGATAATCGATGTTACTCACATTTGATCAGTACTCTTTCCATGTTGGTAAGAACTTCCTCATAAGTTTCACCATAAACAGTGAAATCATCCATATATATCTCAACACAATCATTTGTAAGGTCAGAGAATATTGCTATAACTACTCTTTGGAAGGTTGTTAAAGAATTAAAGAGTCCAAATGGAAGTACTCAATAAAAAAAGTTCCCCAAGGGTAGGTAAACATGATTTTATCTTGATCTTCAGCTGCTACCATTATCTGGTTATATCCACTAAACCCATCTAGGAAAGAAAAATATTTCTTTCCTGCCAAGTTATCAAGAACTTGATCAGTGAAAGGTAAAGGGAAGTAATCTATTAATGTTGCTTTGTTCAATTCTCTATAATATACACATACTCTTAACTTTCTATTTTTCTTGGGCACAATTACCAAAGGTGACACCCACTAGCTATTTGAGATGTGGTAAATAAACCCAACTTTTAGCAACTTTTGGATTTCTATTTTGACTATTTCCTTTAATGATGGGTTTATTCTTCTTTGTGGTTGTCTGACCAGTTTGATAGATTATATGTAAATGTGATGAGTGCATATTCTGGGGTGAATTATTTTCATGTTGATATAATCCTAAGCAAAAGCCTTGGTATGTCTTTCCAATACTTCAAAGAGTTGATCTTCTTCTTCATTTATTAACCAACTATTGATGTTTAAAATCTTTCTAGGTAATACCATGATTAGTTTTGTACCTAGGTAGTTCGATTCTATTTTATTACACTCACTAATTAATTAGTTTAGGGGACATGGATGAGGAAGTAACTTATGAAACATAGTTACATTATCAACAAACTCTTTTCTATGAGTAACCAATCTTGCTAAGGAATAATGAAATGCATCTAATAAATGAGTTTATTATTGTTCTCCTAATTTCCACACACTTTCTTGACTCAATCTATGATTATATGATGAAGAAGTACTATAAGAAGTATAAGTGGAGGTTTCAAAATATTCTATTTGACCCAGGAATCTTGAACTAAGGCAGTATATTACTTTTGGACTAGTTGAGTTCGTAGCTTTCAAATTGGTAGAGTCCATAGCTTATAGCTTGGCAAAGTCCATAGTTTCTGAACTGGCAAAGTCCATAGATTTTGGGTATATGTATCCATTCAATTCTTCCAAGTGTTTTTTAACTGTGATCATTACTAAGGAGGAAATTTTTTTAATGTGTTTTTTTATTCATCCACCCAAAGTTCTTATATGTAATTTGTTGATGGTTTTGTAGGAGGATACAAGGAGATACATTTGGATTTTAACCCATTATAAATGGGCATGTCTCCTGACCTGCAATCAATCAATGCTAATAAAATAGCCAACCATGGTCTACTTAGGATTATAGGATATCCTATATTCTTTGTTTTGGGTTGCAAGACCATAAAATCTACTGTATATTCTCAAGATTCTATTAGCACTTCAACATTTTCTATAGTCCCCTCTAGTTTTGTTACTGACTAGTCTGCCATTTGAAGAATGGTAGTTATGGGTTAAATTTTCATAAGAGATAATGCATGGAGAGTATCAGTTATCATGACATTGATTTTTACTCCCAAATCTACCAAGACATTAGAAATTTCTATTCCTCTAATTATAACTGTGATCACTGGACTTCGCAGATCTGCATATTTTGGAATTAATAGTTTTCCTGCTAATAAATCAACAACTTTTATATCAATATGAATGGTTCTAAGAGATTTTACTTTCCTCCCAGGTGTCTTAATACAAAGGTTTTTAATGATCTTATTTAATTCAAGTATATCCCTAATAGCTTGTAGAAGGGGTACCTCAATATTGATCTTTTGCAACTCATGGACCATGTTTGAGTCTAGTTTAATATCAGTTTCTCTTAATCTTTCAAGAAAAGTAACTACTGGTGTAGTAGTGTTTATTTTTTAATTTTAGGGCTTATTTTGATTTCATATTCTCTAGTGCTTAATTGAGATTATTATATATTTTTGTTTTCATTAGGTATCTCAAAAATGAGAATTGGAGATTTTTGTATATTTTTCCCTAATCTTAAATGTATGTCTGAACAGTCAATAGCTATGACATTGATTGTTTATTCCTGTTAATTAACATAAATAGGTGTTGGTTGTTTATTTTTCATATTTTCTATTGGTTGTGTAAGCATTGAGGGCTAATTGATTTGTCCTTGTTATTGAATAATTGGTGGTGGCATAATGGTTTGTTGTTGACGTGGTTTGCTTGGTTTGGTGAATTATGACTATGGTTTCCACTACTAATTCTAGTGTTGATATGGCTATGGCATCTATTTTAGCTATGGTACCTATTTTTGTTATCGCTATCACACCATCCATGGAGGTGTTGGCATCCAATCTTGTCCTACCCATGGATTTTGAATTGATGGAATTTGAGGTTGATTCTAAAATGGTGAAGGAACTGAAACATTCAATGGTGTCATCCATGGATTAATTGGATTTCTTGCATTAAACTATCCTTGAGCCTAGTTTTATGAGGTAAAGTTTTGTCTCTCAATAGACTTTACTTCTTCAGTAGACTAGACTTGCATTTTCATTTAATTATTTAAAATAGGTAGAAGGGTGTAATATTTAGTATCATGATCTATTGCATCATACATCCCACATGATGAAACATTGATTCTATCTAGGGGTAGTCTCTAAGGGTATGTTTCTATCGGCACTTAGGATAGTAGATTGATAAGGGTTATGTTGAAATTGCTTTATCTTAAAGGCCATCCAAATTACTATTTAGTGTAACCAGGATATATGTCTTTAGATTAGTAAATTCTTCCATTAATTTACCCACTTCATTAGATTTCCCCAACTTTTCTTTCTTAATTCTAGGTTTCATTCAAGAGTAATTAGTACAAAGCTCAAAAATCTAATCTAAATCCAACTTATTTATATCTCCTCCACCCATTAGATTTAAGTTATCTCTAGTGTCTTCATCTAATCCTTTCAATAAAACCAATTTTTGAACATCTTTAGTGAGTGGATAATTGCTTCTTTTATGAGTGAACATGAATCTATCTAAATAGTCCTCTAAAGATTCATCCTCATTTTATTTGATTTTGAAGAAATCCTCTTTTCTTTCTCACACTTCGTAGTAATCTTGGTATTTGTTCAAGAATTCTATTTCCATGTCATCCCATGTTCTAATAGAATTCCTAGGTAAACCCATGAACCATCTCATAGCTACATCTTTAAGTGTAGAGGGAAATAGTTTTAATTTTTGGCTATTAGTTGTGTAATCATAGGTTTGACATAGCACCTTAAACTCAAACATGAATTGATCAGGATCTTCTGTAGATCATCCTTATAAATTTGGTAGATTATCTAGTGAAATATTTTTCATGGGGGTTTGATCATTAGGATCTATAACAATAGGAAAGGAAAAAATCCTTCTTAGTTGTGTGAATTTTTGATTTTATTGGAGAGCCATTTCTTCTTCTAATGATATTTCAGCTAGAATGATCTTCCCACTAAATGTTTGTGGTCTCAGTTATGGGTTGTTCCAAGTTCTCAAAATTTTCTTCAGCTATGGATCTTTGAAATGCTTCTTTTAATTCTTTATTAATTTGTAAATAATTTCTTCCTGAATGAGATTGATATTAAGGAATTTGTCCTATGGAGCTTACATGTGTAATGGTCTAATTTCTATCTTAGTTTCAGAAGATTCTTGCAAATAGGTTTCACTTATATCTTCTGGTTCACTACTTAGAGATGTTGAAGGAGTGTCCACTTGTGTTCTTGGTGGAAACTTTGGAATAAATCATCCTTTAGAATCTATAGGATGGTACATCAATTTTTTTTATATTTTTTATTTTTTATTTGTTTTTACAATTTTTCTATTTTTCACTCTAGACCAATAATTATTACATTACTAACACCTTGTGTTCCCCGACAATAGTGCCAAAAATGATGAGTGTCATCTATCTCCTCATTTAATCAATATTCAATTGATATCTTACCAACCAGGGTTGGTGTCCAAAGCTATCTACAGTAAGGTATGGGATGGTAGATCTAGAAGGTTGCTTATGGGTGTGCTTGTTGATCCTATTTTGACTTTGACTAAAGAAAGGAATGTGTCTTAAACTAAATGATTCATGCTTTTGCTAAAAAAAAAGAAAGAAATCAAATCAATCCACTCTTTTGCTAGAATTAAAAGATTAGATTTCTATTTTAAGTTTGCAAGGAAATTAAATTCACACTCCTACTTATGAAAGTAAATTTATTTCACTCTTCAGTTGTAAAAGAAAACATACTTTGCATAGAAAAGAAATGAAATAAGAAAATGCTCTTTTTCAACTATGAATTTGTTTTGATATTTTTATAAATAAATAAATACAAATAGTAACAAGATTCTAATTAATTAGAGCAATGAATTAATAAAATAGAACATAAATACCATACACAGTTCTTGGTTCCAAGGAGAATGGGCCATTGCTCCTCTCAGACTCAAGAACAAAGATTAATCAATGCTGAAAATTGAAGTATTAATTCATAGAAATGAAATGATTACAATCTAGTTGAAAAATGTAAGATTTTATAATATCTGATTCTTGATTCTCTATTTTCTCTATATCTTCTATTATATTTATATTTTAAAGTCTTACACTTTATACTAATACAATCAACTCAAAATAGGATGAAAAATAATGGGGCTCCTTGGTCAATTGCTTCATCCAAAGATAGGAGATTAGATTTCTAAGAGATCTAATTATTTCAATGAAATAAATATCCTATCCTATAATAGTCTAAAAATCTGATTACATACAAGTTTATCAAAAGCAAGTCCTTCAAAATAGTAGGTGGTTATTTTCCTTATCTGATTCTAGTTGGAATGGTTCTTTCTTATCCTATCTGGCCCCTAGCTTCCCATTTGTGGCTTTATCCTTACACAATTCTTGGAATTGACCCTATAGATTTGGGAGGAATGAGCCTGTGGATTCCATAGAAATGAGCCTATGAAGTTTATAGAAATAAGCCTATGGAGTCCATAAAAACAAGCCTACGGAGTCCATAGAAACAAGCCTGCAGAATCCATAGAAACAACCCTACAAAGTCCATAGAAATAAGCTTGCAGAGTCCATAGAAACAACCTTGTGTCTTTTTCCTAAGCATTCTTTACACCAAATATCACTAAAATATGCTATATATTAGACATTAATGACAAAGTAAAATTTTAGTCTTTGGTTTTATATAAACAAGACAAATATCTATTTTCCATGTAATAGCTATCTAAGAAACTAAGATTTGCATAAGATAATATCCTTCGAGAGATGGATTGAGGGAAATATTATGTCAATAATGAACCATATTCTAATCTCATCAAGAATGCACACATTACATCATGTTGTAAAGGCCAACTTTATTTTTGACAAGTGTAAGTAACTATATGTATACATTAACTATAATTTTGTAACTAGAATTAGAACTAAGATTCTAATTAAACCATGTAATTACAAGTTCATATGAATTTAGAATATGAGGTGATCCATCCCCAAGTTTATATATATATATATATATATATATATATATATATATATAGAACCCTTAGTTTTAAGGGTTATAAAAATCAATACAAGAGAAAATCAATTTATAATTGTCACAAATGTGTTCGTGTATTTTATTTTCATATTCTATGTAATCAAGTTTTATCTTTCTAGTTATTTGATTTAGTAATTCTAAGTGTGTAGTATCTATGAATAATTCCTCTTATTATGATTAACATGCTGATTTTAAATGTACAGTAGCTATTGAAGAGTTAGTAAATAATTATTGATTATACACAAGTAGGCTCACTATCTATACATTATAAGTGTGTATAGGTGTTTTGAATGAGATAGACTTATATGTGTATACTTTATATACCTTAGATACCTCTCTTATCTGAGTATTAATCTCCTAATTATGGGTGTGTAATGGATACTCCAAAAGGAACAACCTTTGGCCTAGATGTCTGAGTTTCCTATATCAATTTATCCTAGAATACTTGACCATGGTTTTTTATGTGTGTACAAAAACTGATAACAACAAATATTAGTTCTGAAAACACTTATCCAAATATATACCAACCCAAAAGTTAATTATGTAATTTATAGATCCCCCTTATTTTTTGATATACCCTTCCCCCTTTTTTGGAGTTTATTTCTGAGACCTATCCACTTTAATTTGGTATCCACCCATCTACCAAATCACCTAGTTTTAAAATTATTTTAGATACCATTCATCCATACATGGTCCTTTTTAACAACCTACATGTCTTACTTACTATTCCATCACCTGGTTGTTTAATTGCATACCTACAACTCATGCCCTAGAGTGGAGTTTACCTCCATTATGAACCTAAAATATTAGATGTTACCTCATTATGAATTGGTGTGCAACATTATTTCTAATGTTATAAGGAGGGCCTTGATCCTTTCTAATAAGAGAGGTTATTCCCTATGTTGAGTTACACTAGATTCACCCAGGAGAATGCTCAAATCAAGAGCTCAAGCTAGTCTTCTAGCCGCACCCTTGTCAAATAATAGAAGGCCTAGATTTGTAACAACTTCCCCTATCAATAATAGAACCAAAATCCCTTCCTTAATAAGGAACACTTCCCTTTTTAATCATCATATGGCTCAACCACCTTGGTTGGTTGGATATTTTATTGCCATCCCAAGGGATGTGCATGACCTATCGACGAAAACTGAAAAGTATCTACCATCCTTCTCTCCTTCAGGAGGAAGAATTGTAGAAGAACACATCAAGTATTTCAAAGTTACATTAAAATTAATGAATGTTATTACTAAAGATGTTTCATTCAGAATTTTTCCTTTCACACTAATGGATGATATTTATTATTGGTACCTTAATCTACAAGAGAATTCCTTTACTTCTTACAATCAGTGTCAAACTACTTTTCATACACATTTTGGGTAGGTCACTAGCCCTAGTTTGATGTACTAACACTTTAATAACATGAAGAGGGAGCCCAATAAACCAATCTAGGCCTTCCATACAATATTTTAGAATATGTGTATCTGGTTAATCCTAACATATAAACTAACAAAAGTTTTGGCATTAGAAATGTATAATAATGCTCTAGATCTAATTACTATAGATTTATTAAGAAGGGATAATACTATCAACACTCTAGCATTGGCCTATGAAGAGGCCATCAAAATTGATAAAAATATTAATCCTTAGGTGCCTAAAACACTTAGTGTCAACAATGGTCTCCCATCTTTGAATCTAGTTCCACATGCGAAGTAGAACATCCCCACATTTAATCAGAATAGCTATACACATCACCTCCTTTGATGTAGATATCACATCTAAATTATAGTTTCTTAAATAATCATGCACCTAAAAAAGGTTAGAAATAGAATTAGAATCTAGCTACATCTTTTACTTTTACTATTCAGGGCACATACTCTACTAAATCAAAGCTAGATGCCATACAAAAAATGGTTCAAAAGATAAGCAATGATTTTTTGGCAATGCAAAAAAATATAGGAAACACTAATGATCTAACTAATAATAATAATTTTGGGATTTAAAGGTATTATATACCTTTTATTAGGCCTAAAAATAATACAAAATATCCCAAAAAGCCTCCATAAATTAATATAGTAGAGACATCTTTTCCCAACTAGTGTAGAATTCATAACATGTCCCAACATGGTAAACTTGACTATGTTGAGTTTTATGCATCTTTTGATATATTTTAGAGAGAGGTGGTAAAATATATAACCCATTAGAATTATATTAGGAATCTATCTCTTTGAACATGGCAATGTTTTTTGAGACCCATGAATTTCCTTTACCAAATGAAGATGATAACATACCAGAGGATAACACTGATGAGATCCATGCCTTCTAGTAATATCATAAAAGTGGATACAACCTAAGGAATAGAAAACCATTTACAACATCCACTCCTTCAAATAACACAACTATTCCACTAAATTCAAAAGATGATAATAATCCACCTTCCATGAAAGGGAATGATCAGCCTCAAAATAAGGAGGCTTAAAATAGAGGAGGGTATAATATTGATGGAGACATGAAAAAAATCAAATAAAACATTACCCTTCATGAATAAGCCTAGATCACTGAACATATATAACTAACCTGGAAGTCTATCATAGGGAAGGCCCTTGTGGAAAATATAAAATCTCCTATAAAAAAATCCTCTAACACCAACATCATATACAAAAGCAAACTAAAGGTTCCACCTTTTTATGGCCATTAGGGAATTTGGAAAGATTATTCATAATTTATTAGTCAATTTTGGAGCTTTATCCACATTGATGCCTACTTATATTTATCAAAATCTTAGCCTAACTCCAATCCCATCAAATAAAATGGTCACATAATTAGATAAAATAGTAGTACTGATGATTAGAGAGATGACTAATGTGTGTATTTAGGTAGCATCTAAGCCATGATTATAGATGAATATCTAAATCCCTATGGTAGATATACATGAAGGTTATGGACTAATGTTAAGTAGGTATTGGTCTAAGACACTTAATGGATGGCTCTCAATAGATTTCTCTCATATTTGGATACTATGGAGAGGCCTCCCAAACCAAATCTGGATTGATCAAGATCCAAGGATGAAGTATCATATCATAGATTACAATGTCAAAACTAAAGAGGTAAGTTATGAATCCCCTAGCCTTGGTATTTATACTTTCACTACATGAAATGAAATACAAGAAATAGAATCCTATGACCCTAACTAATTATAGACTCTCCACTTTGATGGCACTAGATCTAACTAGGGAACATGAATAGTAATTGAAATAATTGATATACAAATAAAGAAGTTCCTAGAAGCATAAATATTATAGTTACATTGTAGCAACAAAAGATCTTAATATGAAGCATTGATTTTGGGATTGCACTTTTCTCTCAAAAATAATGTCAAGTAGTTATTGGTATTTGAGTATTAATAACTGGTGGTCAATCAAGTTAAGAACAAATATTAGTGTAAGTTGTTATATATAAAAGGATATAAGCACAAATTATGGGATTTGATTCAATCATTTGAGTTTTACAACATAGTAGTTATTCCCAAGGAGCAAAACCAAGACATGGATTCACTAGCTACTTCAGCTACCAATTTAGATCCTCTTCAATAATCTAAAATAGAGAGAATCTCCATTAAGCTTGTAACTTGTCCTTATATTCTTGAAAACATATATAATTTCTAAGTCTTTGATGATGACCAATTAATCATTTTATTTGTAACCAACTTAAAACAATTTGAGTCCCAAATAATTGACGATAAAGAAGTTAGTTATCTCTACCAAGAGGAGTCAGGTGAGGAAGGTATAGTCTAGCTTAAATAAATGATCTCTAACTTGGAATTGTATCCTTATAAATAAATTTTGATATAGATCTTCAAGCTCAGTAGTAAATGCAACCTAAGGTTAGCAAGTCCAACATAAAAATGAAGAATTTAGGGGATGATAATAACCCATGTTATGTCAACATTGGCCTTAGTTGTACTCTATAAGAGAGTCAATGGGTGAAATATTTACTTATCCAATACAAAGACATTTTTTCATGCACATATGAGGACTTAAAGGTTTATGACCCAAAGGTCATCACCTATATAATTACTCTAAAACTAGACCACAATCCCTTTAGACAAAGATAGAGACCAGTGAATCCTATCTTAGAACCTCTCATTCATATAGAAGTAGAAATGTTGTTAAGTGCAAAGATAGTATTCCCAATCAATTATTCTACCTAAGTGGCCAGTCTTAGTCAAAAAAGGAAAACAAATAAATTAGATTATTTGTTGATTTTAAAAACTTGAATAAATCTTCTAAGAAGGAAAACTATCTGCTAAAATCCTTAGATGAGGTTATTCAAATAGCCATCAACTCTAAAATGATGTCATTCTTAGATGGACTTTTAGGTTATAAATAACTACTAGTACAATCAAAAGATAGAATGGAAACTAAATTTACCATTAAGTGGGGTGCATATGCATATAAAAGGATGTCTTTTGTCCTAATTAACATAGGAGCCACCTTTGAATGGGCAATGGATCATGCATTTCAAGTATTAACAAGTAAATGTATAATCATCTATGTGGATGACCTTATTATTTTCTATAAGAAGAAGAATGATCATGTAAGCCATCTGTAGTCAATCTTTGAAAGATTCCAAATGTTTAGCATCTCCTTGAACCCAAAGAAGATCATATTTGGAGTTACTAAGGGAAATATTTTGGTACATATCATTACCAAATAAGGGATCATATTGATCTAGATAGAATCTATGGAATTTCAAAGATTACCCCACCAATTAGTATGAAGTAGCTTAATTCTTTCTTTGGGAAAATAAAATTTGTATGGAAGTTCATATCAAGATTTGTCAAAATTATGAGATCCCTAAATGCAATGCTCAATTAGGATGCTAAAGTGGAATGGACATATGAGGCCCAAAAGTGTTTTTAAGATATCAAATATGTTATATCTCAGGCCCCAGTACTAATTAGCTAGGATTTCACAAAGGAATTTGACTTATACTCATTTGATTTAAAACATATAATTGATGTTGTCACAATGCAAAGGAAAGGT
>JARHVA010000704.1:4617500-4686501 GCA_037957365.1 Torreya grandis | reverse complement strand
GAAGCATTGAGTGTTTTTTTTTGTAATAGCTAAAAAATTTGTTATGGAGGAGATGCTGTAAAAGAGAGTTGATGTTGCATTTAATGTGAACTTTGGATCTTCCATCTTTCCCACAGTTTTTCCTTGCACATTATAAGGTTTCCACCTGATCTATGTGTAATGTGTCCTCTTTCTTGTATGTATTTTTGTAACTTATTTATTCTACATTATTTACTTACATATTAGGATATAGCTCATTTATCTAACATGTAGTATCAGGGCATTATTCCTAACAAGGTCATATATTATCCATTCATCCAAAAAAACAAAATAAACTTATGGATGAAGTCTTTAAAGGACTCAATGGGCTATTTAGGAGAATACAATGGGTGCATTCTTTAACTTGAATGTCATGATGGTCTATGCAAAATACCCCTACTTAGTGTAAAATGTAGTCTTATTCTATCCTCTTTGACGATCTAGACTTAATGGTATCTATGAAACCCATCTATGAAGGTGTAAAATTCACACCTAGTGACACAAGTTCTAATGCACCCATATTTCTTTATGCTTATCACCATGTGGCTAACCCAATCAAACTCATCAATTGGAGTAATAACTCTTGCATGTAACATACTATCAATTTCCTCTTTCACTTGTGCACGTAAATCTAAATTCATTTTATATGGTTATTTCCTAACTGGATGAGCACCTTAAACCAGTTTGATATGAATTTTTATTAAGGATGGGTGAACAGCTTTCATTTCACTATAATTCCTTGGTAAAACATCTTGGTATTCTTTTATCAACTCAAACACTTTAGAAATCTTAGTATCAGACCAATAGTTACCCACTATATCCATCTTTGGTGTGTCCTCTATTCCAATGTTGTGATGTGTAGTTTGAAATGGTTCTAAATATAGATGGCATGTATTATAAGTAGTATCAAGAATAGTTCTAATTCCATAGTCCGTGCAGACATCCAAATGATTGGTTAATGGGTCAGGAAGTTCAGACCCTTCACCTTCATTGACATGAAACACAAGTTTTTACTTTTTTTCTAATTTCTTCATGTTGTGAATGATGGATAGGTTATGGTGTGGAGGAATATTTCTTAGTTTGATCATTAAAAATGACCAATCCTTCTTATGGTACACCATGTATGTGTTGTTGACAATCCTTGATAGGACTGGGGTCACCAATAATTACTTGATGCATTGCTTGTAGTGTGAGGCACAAATCCATCCTTGAGGATGAATAATAAAATACCAAGACCATGTTAGTTTTTTAAAAATGCCAAAAATTTGTACCTAAATGGTATTCCTCGTGAACATACCATGTTCTAGCCTAGGTGCATAAGGTGCCATGAAATGCATGTACCCACAAATATTCTAGTAAGAAAGATTCATCGATCAACCACATTATTTTTTAGGCTTCTAGGTGTGATTCTAGTGCTCAAACTCCATTATAGTTTATTATGCCTCATACATGGTTGTTATGATGGAACCAGTGATGTAAGCAAATCATACTTGGTCCCAATAAAGGAGATGTTCATGATGATTTTTCCACCACCTCATTATTATGCCATCAATAAGGTAAACTAGTGAATGCATATGATCAATATCAGAGTCATAGAAGGCCTCAAGTCATTGGATGAAGTTGTGGACTTCCTTTTTCCCATGAAACTATGGAGTTTCATCAATTCTTTTGAGTGGTGTGGCCACAATTGGTCTTTGCATGACTTGTCTAGTGACAAGGTCAACAAACCTATGGCATTTGTGCTACTGGGATAGAATGTCTTCATAACTACCAACTCTACCACAAAATATCCTAGTAAGGTCGTAGTCACCTTAAACCTAACAATTATAGGCATTACTTGTAGTATCAGAAAGGGACTATGTGTCCATCTATTAGAGGATTCCATTAGGAGTAAGATCATGATGCTCACTGCCTCAAGCTATGATTTTGTAGATGTGATTAATATCCTCATCTACACTAATGGGTTCTACATATGGGGGCCCATGTGCTTGGTTCAATGGGATGGTGACTCACTGATCAATATTTTTAAAATTGATATATCACTTTTTGAAGCTTAAATCAACATTGTTATCATAGCACCAAGGATGATCCAATAGGATTGGAAAGTCATCAACATTAGCCAATTATAAAACTTCAAAGTTAGAATTTAATGGTACCCCAAGGATATCAATAGTTACATTTTTAAATATTCTAATTAGCAGAGCATAGGTTTAATTAACCATAAACAATATATGAGGTGATGGTTATAACATTGGGCTAGCCATTTTTTTCCATGCATCCTTTGTGAGGCCATTGACCTTAGCACTAGTGTCAACTAAAATGTATCAGATCACCCATCCATCGATGGAAATATTCACCAATAATTATGTGTCCTCTTGAGGGCTAAGAGGAATAGGAGTATCTTGTCATCAAGCATGGTTTAGTTGAAAGTCTTAAATTGGACTTTGTTTTTGATGTTTAGTCCAGTTACTTAAATGTGGAAAAATATCTTCTTCTAATAGGAAATTTCAAGGTTCTTAGAAGTCATCCTATACTGTGTCTTGATGTTCAGTGGCTTTCAACATATCAGCATATTGGGTAGCATCATGGTCTTTAAGGAATTGATTTACCCCTTGTAATTCTCATACCAAGGCAATAGTATCTTGGAGCACTTTTTTTTATTTTTGAGTAGTAGGATACATCATTGCATGAGGCTCTTCACATTGTACCTTATTAATGGGTAAAATAGACATAGGTGAGGATTATCCACTATTATGTGTTATGATATTAACATATTACATCGTTAGAGTACTAGAGCATGATTGCCAATGTAGTTTCTCAATGCATATCAAACTATCACCATTTTTATTTTTATTTTGTGATTGTTGTGTACAAATCAGGGCAATCTTCCAATCAATGCTCCTTTTTACAAAAAAACATGTGTTGGATAGATTGGATAGTCTCACTTAGTGATTCAAAAGCCCACATTTATAAAACATCCATGGTGTAAAATGACCACCTCATCATCACTATCCTTAGCCTCATCCATGATATCCACAATTATCTTGATTATTTGAAATAGATGTTTGATGTGTACCATGCATGTGTGCCTCATGTATATCATTTATCAGATGGAATTCATTTATGTCATGGGTATATGCATTATATATCTTGTAGTAGTCAAACACTTTAGATTATGTATCCCTTTGTAATAGAGGACAAGAGCATACATCATACTCTTCATGTAAAATTTCACAAGACTACTTTAATACAATGTGAATGTTCTTTCAAGGACAATTATTTTTTTTATGGCCTTCAAACTCATAATAAGTACACCAAAGTCTACTACAAGTGTCATGAGCATTGTTTGCAGTTAGATTTTCTAACTATGATACCATTGAAGCTATTTGATCTTCCATAAAAGTATTAATTCTATTGTCAATGCTACCAATAGCTTCAATGTAGAGGATAGATTCCAAGGCTTTGGTGGGATGGTAAAGGTTATTTGAGACAATGTTCATCTAAAGAAAAGCAACAATCCTCTCTTGAACCATTGGGCATGCTGAAAATCATTAATATTGAATGATATCTTAGATAAGTGTCTTGAATCATGAATCATACTTGTGTATGCTTTCAGTTAGCTCTTGTTTTATATCCCTTAGCATAGTAATACTTTATTTCTCAAATTCTAGATATCAAACTCTTGAAGAAATATTATCTTGAGCTCATCATAATCAACTAATGCTTGTTGAGGGTCATACTTCTTATACCACTTATGCTCTCTTTCCATAAGTTTGGTTAAAAATTATGATGCTTTTCACTCAAAAGAAGTTATGCCATGTGCCCTTTAGATGAGTTCACAGTTATGAACATCCTCCATGGTGTTCTCAATGCCTCAATATTCTAATAAATGAAGTGTCATTTCATAATACATAGTAGGTAGTTGAGGTACTTAAAATGGTGGTTGATAATAAATCCCAAGTCCTATTCCTAGGAGGGATTCCACTACTTCCTCCTAGTCCACCTCCTTCAAATCTAGTAACATTTGAAATACTTGAGACATTGGGTGTGATATTAGGTTAATTTATTATTCATGGACTAGTACTTTACCCACTACTATGTTGGGTCCAATAGGCATAACAAGTTGGGCCATGAAATTACCTTGAAGAAGAAAAGAAAGTGTTAATTCACTCTGGTTTAAAATTGGCTCAATAAAAGGTTCTCTTATGGGGTCAATTTTTGAATCTACACTATATGTATCTTAGCTATGTATAATTAATTTATCTAGCTCAAAATCATGAGCTTACACTATGATTTGGGAACTTGGTTGGTTTAGGTCGGGTTCTTCATTCTTCACTACCCAGCTAGTTTCTCCCACATAAAAAATATTGTGTTGGTCACAATCCAAAATTTGGTGAGTCCTCCTTGAACTCTTTTGCTTCCCTATAGATCCTAATAGCACTTCTTGAGTCCTCCCATCCCTTTCCTACTTTGCTTCCACCTATAACCCTTTTCTAAGCTTCATCATATTTACACTTTTGTAACTCTCACTGACTAGATACAATCCTTCACCAACACCCCCACATTCCCCTCCCAACCATGATTTTCATGCAAGGATAGGCTTATCCTTCCATAGGTAGAATTTTAAGTCTAGAGTTAGTAAACAGATTCTTTACTTCTAATGGTGAATGTCTAATATACCGACCACATAGTTCTTGGAGGAACTAGAACTTTGATTCTTCTAGATAGGAGTAAGTGGTTAAAACATATTCTAATATGTATATATTTAACACCTTTATCCATCAGATATTAACATCTCCTATCCATGGTGTGCCCAAGCATGCTAAGGCCCTATGATGCTCTATCATCCAAGCTATCTTCCATCCAAAATTTTATGGCCAGCCTTGAGCATAAGTTGAGAGCCAAACATGCAAATGAATAGGGACTTAAAACCATAAAGTGTCATATAAATAAATTAGATATGTTGTTCAACCATGCATGTGCATAAACTCCTAGTATAATATACAAAATTTTAAAATTATCTTTAGCCCTGCTAATCCATCATTCAATATTATCAAGAGACACTTTCTCAAGCATTTTCCATTACTACGTAATAAGTGCATGTGTCCCAATAATGGAACCAAAATGTTGGGTTTTTATATCTAAACTTTTCCATATGGGAGATGAATTATCTAATTCCCAACAAGCTAATGCATTGGCATTTCATGCAAGACTGAGCTTTTGCACACTCACCCTAAGCATGTAATAAGAAACTAGTTTTCATAGGTTATGTTACATAGTAATACACTTTTCATATATTGGTGTTTTTTCATATATCTTAATCACTAACTAAACAAAAAAATAAATACACAATTTTGGACCTCATTTTAATTACGTAAAAAAACATGATTAATAAGACAATTGTCATGAGATTCATAGTATGTCTTGTACAATTTCAAATAACATATATTCTATTCATTATAGCTAACTACGAACCACACATTACTAATAGATGTATTGATAATTCAATGATGCAACTTAACTATCAATTGTAGTGCAATATTAGGATTAAAATAACTTCCATTATTTTTCTAATTACCACAATCAATTGTTATATAATACCAATGTTCATCAACATTACAAATCTCTACACAGGGGTATTTATACTTGGTTCTCCCTAACCAATTTTTTACATTAATTATGACACTTCAAGTGATTATCCAATGATCTCCAATGGACTGAGAGTCATGAGTAGGCATTTACTTATTTTTCATATGAACCTGGGCCTGTGTGACCCTCTATTCCCATTCGATATTGGATCCTTAATGCCAAGTGTCCTCCTTTATGCAAGATAGTTCCAAACTTGTGTGTGATTTAAGTTTGTTCTATCCTTGAGAATCTCTCCTCAACCATTTCTCACTTCCTTCATGATCCCCAAGTCTTTTGATAGTATATCAAGTCTTCTATTCTCATGTTCTCCATTTGTTATGCCTCTCTTCTGACTGGGTCTTCTTGCATCATGATATTTTTCACCATGGTCTTATGTGCCATGGTTATTCTCACACCATGGTCTTCCCACACCATGCTTTTTCTGCACCATGCTTCTTCTATGCCATAAGCCAATATACTTAGCCAAAATTTAGGGTTCAGTAGAAGAGTTCCACATGAATAACTCCTTATTTACTCTCATATCTTGTAGTCACCCTTTTATTCTTTGGTAAATATCTTCTTATGATTCTTCTTATTCTTAAATTTATATAAAGGGATCATGATCTATAGATTTTAACTATCATTATTTGTGATTTGGGTCATTAAGTCCTATTTTTATGCATTTATTTCATGTTTTTTTCTCATTTTGCACACTTATATTTTTTTAACCGTAAACTAAGATAATTTTTCTCATGTTATTTCCTTAATATAATGCACCTTAGACCATTATCCTTCTATCTCCTCATCCAACTCTTTATGTCCCATCACACTTGTGTCTTATGTATGGGAGGCTTCGTGCAAAGTGATTTATGTATCATGCTCCCCTTGTTTGTCCTATATTTCCAACCTCTAGACTTGGATATATTTTTCTAATATTTATTTGGTGGACACCAATGTGAGATTAATTTTTGTGGGTGGTTACATATTATTAGTGTTAGGTGGTTACTTTTTCCTTATGGTTTATTGAGGCCTTTAAGTGATTAAGGTTTTAGAGGTGATGAAAGCTTAGATGAATTTAGCCTTTCATTTGTTCCCACTTCTTCTTCACTACCTTTTTGTTGAGCCTTTGTATTTAGTGAGGATGTAGATGTTTGTTCCATATATTCAAGGTTAACTTGTGTCTCTCCATTTGGTGGGGAAAACTAATTTATTTCACCTTTTTTTTTCCTTGGTCTAAACCACTCCACTTGTCACCTTAGGTTCTAGGTTAATATGTTATTTATTTGTGGAAGGTTATTGCTCTGTGTGATATTGTTTATTATTCCCATTTATCTTCAATGGTTCCCTAGAATATTTTGGTTCATCATCTTTGTCTTTCTATGTTCCTTTATACTAATTATATTTAAATTCATCTTTCCTTTTTTCCCTAGTTGGATCTTTGGTGCACTCCTCTACTTTCTTATTTTTCTTAGACAATTTGAAGACACAATTCAAACAACATACTTTCTGATCCACTATTTCCACCTGAATGGGGTATATTTTTTGAATCATCTTCAGAGTCCTCCTCATCTAATGTGATTTCATTTTTGAGTTAATTTTTTTAATACCTCAACATAAATTTATATTCATCCAATCCTTCAATATTTATCTCCTTGTGCTGAGACTCTACAATTATATTCATTGTATGTTCCATATAATGAGTCATGACCCCATATGGAATTTTTTAGCCACATTTCAACTCCATTTCATTTCTTTAATTTCATTTTAAATAAGGAATGATATATCATCACATAAAACTTTATGTGATCTATGTATTCTTTAGACATTCCTTTGTAAATTTTCCATTTATCCCCAATAACCACTACAAGGTTTTCATACCATCAATCCATTTCTATTTTTTAGCCTATCTTGATGGCCAAAAATTAGGTGTGTGCCTTATATATTTGGTTGGGGAAATAGTTACAATTATAATAGGTTAAAATTTTGTCATGTGAACCATTTGGAATACCTAATTCATCACATAGGATTAAAAAAATTATTGCTTTCCATCTGAACAAAACTCCTTATGAACATGTTTGCTTTGCACTTGATACAAACTTATTGAAAATATATCATGAAAAAATTAAAATTTGTTTACTTATATTAGGATTAATGTGATTAATTAACCCTAATTAGATAAAATATTGTAAATCAAATTCAAATTATAATATATATATAGATTTATAGAAATTAATGTGGAATTGAATTATAACTCTAGCTTACTAAATATGACAAGTATAATAAATGGATAAGATACTTATTAAATAATTGCTCTGTGGTAGTTTGAGACTATAAGCATGCATTAAGAAGGATGGAAAACTAGACTTTAGGTCACTCAAATTAGGACCTCGACCTCTATGTGCACCCAAACAGTATCACAGCCTCAATTCAATATTGTTATATGTTATTTCCCATATTTGAAGGTTTACTCTTTATATATTTTTCCTCTCTATTTTGATACATGTAGGTATGCCTATTTATCATTCAAATCTATGTGCAATATCAAGGTCTAATAATGTGCTTAGCCTCCATTATAGTAATTTTCCTCTCAATGAGAAATCAATTCTTTTCATTTTCCTTGAGATATTTATTCTTAGCCTATGCATCCACACTATTGATCATATTTTGGTATGATACTTATATTTTTAGTCTGATCAATTCTAACCCAACTTATTCTCCTATCAATGGGTGGGTATCTATGGCCACTATACTCATTTCACCCTCTTCAGTGGTTAGATATTTGAGGTTTAGGCATATATAGTAAAAATCAAAATTTGAATCCTCCAAATATTCTTTGAACATATATTAGATGGTTTTGCAACATATCCAAGGAATTTCCTTCTTGGAAGAGGTTCCACATCTATAACTCTTCATTTTCTCTCATATCTTGCGCTCACTCTTTTATTCCTTGGGAAATATCTTCTTATGTTTCTTCTTTTTCATCAATTTTTATAGAGGGATCATGGTATATAGAGTTGTACTATCATGATTGGTGACTTGGGTCATTTAGTCTCCTATTTTTGTGCATTTGTTTCATGTTTTTCCTCATTCTATGCTATTATATTTTTTTAACCTCGAACTAAGATTATTTCTCTCATGTTACTTCCTCAATATAATGCACCTTAGACCATTGGCCTTCCATATCCTCATCAATCTCTTTATGGACCATCACACTTGTGTCTTATGTATGGGAGGCTTCACATGTAGGTTATTTATTTATCACGCTCCCCTTATTTTTCCTTCATTTCCAACCTCTAGACTTATATCTAAATTTTTATTATTTATTGAGTGACCATTGATGTGACATTACTTTTGGAGGGTGGTTGCACAATAGTAATGTTAGGTGGTGACTTAATCCTTGGGGCCTATTGAGGCCTTGAAGTTGATTGAGTTTTTAGTGGTGATGGAGGCTTGGATGAATTTATCATTTCCATTGTGTCCACTTCTTCTTCACTACCTTTTTATTTAGCCTTTCTATTTAATGATGCTATAGGAGTTCACTCCATATCTTTAGGGTTGACTGTGTCTCTCCATTTGGTGGGGCACACTAATTTTTTTCACCTTTTTTTCCTCAATCTACACCACTCCATTTCTCACATAAATTTATAGTTTAATATTTTATTTCTCTATGGGAGGTTATTAATCTATGTGAATGCATTTCTTCTTTGTATTTATCTTCAATGTCTCCCTAGAATATTATTATTCATCATCCTTGTCTTAGTGTTTTCCTTTCTACTACTTCTATTTAAATTAAAATTTCCTTTTTCCCCTAATTGGGTATTTGGTGTACTCTACTTTATTCTTTTTCTTAAACAATTTCAAGGCATAAGTCAAACAACATACTTTCTCATCCACTATTTCTACCTGCATGGGGTATATTTTTTTTAATTTTATTTAGAGTCCTCATCCTTTAATTTGATATCCTTTTTGGGGTATTTTATTTTATACCTCAACATGAATTTATATCAATCCAATCCTTCAATTTTGATCTCCTTGTGTTAAGCCTCTAAATTATACTCAGTGTACACTCCATATACTGAGTCATGGCCCCATATGTAATTTTTTAACCATCCTATAAATTTGTTTCATTTTTTCAATTTCATTTAAATTAAATAATTATGTATCATGACATAAAACTTTGTGTGATCTACGTATTCTTAAGGCATTCCTTTGGGATTTTTCCATTTAACCCCAATAACCACTACAAGGTTGTCATACCATCAATCCATTTCAATTTTGTATCCTTTCATGATGGTCACAAAGTAGGTGTGTGCCTTAAATATTTGGGTGGGGTAATAGTTCCATACATGATAGGTGAAAATTTTGTCATGTGAACCATCTAGAATACCTATTTCATCACATATGAGAAAAATAATAATTGTTCCCCACCTGAACAAACCTCTTTGTAAATGTGTTTGCTTTGAAATCACTATAACTTATCATAAATATATCATGAAAAATATAAAATGTGTTTTACCTATATTATTATTAATGTGGTTAATTAATCCTAATTAGATAAAACTATTGTGATTCAAATTCAAATTACAATATATACAGATTTATAGAAATTTTAATGTGGAATTAAATTTGAACTCTAAGTTATTAAATATTGTAATGACAACAAATGGATAAGATACTTAGTGGTTACATGATATTTGGAAGACTGAGACTATATTCATGTGCTAAAAAGTATGGAAAACTATATTATAGGTCACTTAGATCAAGATCTAGATATCTGTGTTTACCCAAACAGTATTACAACCTCAAGTCAATACCATCAAATGTTATTCACATATTTGAAGGTTTACTCTTTATATATTTTTACTCTCTATTTTGATACATGTAAGTGTGCTTATTTATCATTCAAATCTATGTTCAATCTCAAGGTCTGATTATGCACATCACTCATAAAAATATGTCTCTTTCACTTGAAACCTTAAGTCCACTTACAATCATAGAATTAGGATTGAAAAAGGATAAGTAAGGTAGGTTGGGTTAACCCAAACCAATCCTCATTGAATGTTTGAGTGTTTCCTACATATATAATCCTCCAAAGAGGTGAGTCAAATCATATTTATCTCTCCCCATTAGGATTATGTGTGCAATCATCCTTGTTCAATGTATGCAACCTATGTTTTAGCTCTTAATACTTAAAAATTAAAAATGGGATAGACCCCCACCCCATATAAATTATATATATGGGTATCTCTCTATTATATCTAGCCCCTATCCCTATCCCCATCCCCATCTAATTCTAGGGATAAGGATAGGCCCCAAGATAGAGTTTTTTTGGCCCAAGATAGAGTTTTTTTGGCCCTCTATATAAACTAAATAAAAACTCTATCTAAACCAAATAGATATATAGGGCTTGGGATAGGGATAGCCACCCCCCCCCACCTCAACTTAGATCTTAAGTGCTTCAGGTATGGAAAATACTTTATCCTATTCATTGATTGATAAACTAAGAAAAATACGGAATTTCTCTTGAATGTGCAAGTGTTTGAGTATGCTTGATAAGTGTTTTTCATATTTGGAAATAGGCTTATACCTATTTTTTATTTTTTAGGAGACATTTTGACTAATGTTTCTACTCCTACCCATAGGTATTTTTAACCCTTGTTTATATTCCTTACCATAACATGAAAATTTCAAAGTAGCTCACAAAATTAAAATTCTTATAAATCATCTTACAAATGTATTTCTACCCATGCCTTGGGGTCTTTTCTTTGAAGAATAGGATGGTTCTTCACAAACACACTATATATTAAAAAAAAAATCTTAATACTTTCTAATAAAATATCATGGGGGTGTTCTTACTCACATTATATATTTTATGCCACATGTGTACCCAAATAGTTAAAAAAATTGCATTCACATATCATAAAAATGACTTGTTCACTCACATGAGTCACAAAGAGAATATTAAGTCACAATTAAGCTAGTTTTTTTAGCATGACATAATTCCACTCAAATTACGTATATGATAAAATTCAAGACTATTTTTAATTCATACATGCATGGATATAACATCACTTGTAGCATAGTTTGAACTAACACTTGAATGTTTTAATGAATGAGCATATATTCATAAGACTATTTCTAAACTAATAAGAAATCATTAAAAAGAAAGAACACAAAGACACACAATTACTTTATAATATTAAAGCACCACCTTGTAGTTAAAACTTATTAATATGTACCCAAGGGTGTGAAAAAACTTTCTATAAATATCAGTGTTTAATAGTTTTGCATTTAATGGCTTTCACCTTAAAATTCCCTATATCTATGCCAATATGGTAAATTCACTCCAAATTTATTATGTCTTAATGTTATTTCTGATGAAATCACTCTACCAACCTAACCTATATCTCCTTCCTTTATGTTCTATGGTATTTGTAACCTCCTCCCTAATCCTAACACTCCTTATTTTGTGATGACCAATATACCACCATATGCCTGCTCCATGAGTTGGTCAATATTTATTTGAGTTTTAATAGGCCTTCAATTACAATTGTGTAACATCATCCTTGCATGTTGATTATATTTTTATACACTTTGTTGACCTTTACCAAAATTTGGTTTTTAACTATTATTTTATTCCTCCTTCATATGAGTGATGCCTTTAAAATGTGTGAATCTTCTTATAATAGTGTGTGCACTTATATATTAAGCCAAAATTGGGGGCCAAAAATAAGAGTTATTGGGCCAAATATAAGTCTAAGATTCAACTAATACTAAATTCAATAAGATCTACCAAGAATCATTGTGCAAAAATATATATATATATATATATATTGGCAACAAAGAAGTAGTGAAGATGGAATCAATAGGCAACTACTGGACAAAAAAATCTCATAGGATGTATGATTGTTATGAGATTATGAGGATATATTTCATTCCAATATAAATTATTATTGGTGTAGGTTTAGTTCTAACTAACACTTGAATGTTTTAATGCATGAGCATATATTCATAAGACTATTTCTAAGCTAATAAGAAATCATTACAAAGAAAGAACACAAAAACACACAATTACTTTATAATATTAAAGCACCACCTTGTAGTTAAAACTTATTAATATGTACCCCAAGGGTGTGAAAAAAATTTCTATAAATATTAGTATTTAATAGTTTTACATTCAATGGCTTTCACCTTAAAATTCCTTATATATATGCCATTATGGTAGATTCACTCCCAATTTATTATGTCTTAATGTTCTTTCTGATGAAATCACTCTACCAGCCTAACCTATATCTCCTTCATTTACATTCTATGGTATTTTTAACCTCCACCCTAATCCCAACACTCCTTATTTTGTTATGACCAATATGCCACCATATGCTTGCTCCATGAGTTGGTCAATATTCAGTTGAGTGTTCCTAAGCCTTCAAGTACAATTATGTAACATCATCCTTGCATGTTGATTATATATTTATACACTTTTTTTACCTTTACCAAAATTTGGGTTTTAACTATTATTTTTTTTCATCCTTTATATGTGTGATGCCTTTAAAATGTGTGAATCCTTCACACCATCCAATCTTCTTATAATAGTGTGTGCACTTATATATTTAGCCAAAATTGGGGGCCAAAAAGAAGAGTGATTGGGCCAAATATAATTCTAAGATTTAATGAATACTAAATTCAATAAGATCTACCAAGAATCATTGTGAAAAAAACAATAAAATATTGGCAACAAGGAAGTAGTGAAGATGGAATCAATAGGCAACTATTGGACGAAAAAATCTCACAGGCTGTATAATTGTTATGAGATTATGAAGATGTATTTCATTCCAATATAAATTATTTTTGGTGTAGGTTTTTCACCCTTACATGGTTTTTTCCTACCCTTGTGTTATTCACCTTTCTTAGGTGGATAATTAGGTATTTATAGGTCTTTATGAGCTCATTATGGCATCATCATGATGTCATCATGAATTTGTGAGTGCATGGGGTCACATAGTGAGTGTATGGTGTCATCCATCCCACTTGGTCCCCTGAGTGCCTATTCCACTCAATTTCTAACCCATTAAGCTCCCTCAGTCCTCTCTCCACCTATTATGGAAGAATGCATCCACTCACCTTGTCTGGCTGAGTCATCCTACACTCAACCTACCTATTTAAGGACATGTCATCCTTTGTATTTGATGGTAGAATATGATGAAATATGATATATCTTTGATCTAATGATTTTTAAATATTCTATCTTAGATTGTTTCAATTATTTTTAGTTGTGTGATGTGTGCTTATTTGACTCGCATGTTCACTTCAACATGGCCATTCATCGATACAGAGAAACTAGCAAATTCTAACATGGTATCAGAGTGTCAATTCATTATTCATAGTTATCTGGTTTATTTTATTGCTATTTAGTTTCATTTTGAAATCAAGAGATTATTTGTATATATTGTGAGATAATTTTTTAGTGGGTTTAAAAAAATTTGAGTGTCTTTTTTGAAATATCAAAATCCTTGGGATTTGATAAAATCTCTCGATCACCAAAAATAACCAAAAACAATATAGGGGTTATATTTTACTAAAAATAGGGCATTACTATTTATAGGAGTTGTTTTTATACATGGATGGTACTTCTTAAAGGTATTTTTGCATTGAATAAATATCATGGCCTACAACTATCTTTACATGGTCTGCTATGAGCTGTCATCCCTCCTCACACCCCTAATCCAAGCTTTCACAACCTACATTTAACATCGAGCTACTTGTTTATGGTCCCCTGACATCCCATTATGGTCTGCAACATGATTCTCATACCACATTGACCTTCCACTTCAAAGACCCACCTTTAGGTTCCATTTTTGGCCTTAGATCTTTCCTTCAACACTCACAGCCTGCCACTATCCTCTCATGGTAGGTTAGGGAAATTTTCAACATGTTCTAGCCACCATTGATGGATTTACAGCTCTCACAGCCCATCCACGCTTCTCTCAACTCATGTTGATCTATGTTCAAGGTATTTTGATCAAAAGGTAGACTTATAACATGAATTTGCTCTCACATCACCCTTGGTGGACACTCACATGACTCCCATAGCCTCAAATGCCTTGCATGATTAGTCATTAACATAGACTAAACACAAGCTCAAATAGAGCTTTTCATCTCCATGGTGGTACATGGGTTTTTTTGTCTTCCATCGCTAAGTCTACCAATGACATTCTACCCTAAAAACCATAGACAATTGTTTTATTAATTAATTTTTTAAACACCTAGGTTTTTAATTTGTCCTTAACTATAATTTTATCCATTTGATTACACAAATAGATTCATAGTTGGGTTGGTTAAGGCTTGGCATTATTATTTTAGAGATCATTGGTTTAAATCCTAATTATCTAGTTGGTTTAACACGTTTTTGGTCAATAGTACATTTTTTATGAGTGGGAAGCCATTTATTTTTAGGCATTTTTGTTCAATAGTGCATTTTTTATGCATGGGAAATCATTTATTGTTAGGTTTGGGGGAAGATAATCTGAGTAGAAGGATTGGTTAAGATTTGTAATTTTTATTTAGAGGTCACCAATTCAATTCCAATTTCATCCTCTGCTTATAAGGTTATATTTTTATTACTATTTTTAGTGCATTTAAATTTGGTACAAATTTAATTAAAATGAACTATTAATGACAGGAATGCGATATTGTAATAACTTTTGATTGGTAACTCAAAATTGAGTACCATATTTTTAAAAGTTAATATTTTTGCATTATCGATCTATTGGTTCCATTTATATTGTAATTGCATTGAAATATAAAGTGTCATATTCAGGGGATTACTTATGTTATGGGCCCTACCACTTTTTACAGTGTTATCTTTGCATATTGATTTATTTGATCTATGTGGACTCATTTTTGGCCTAGTCTAAAGTCTATATCTAGAGCGTGCACCATTATTTACCCACTATAGTACTAATTACTCACTTGGATGCATTTTCGGCTATGCCTGACATTCTCATATTTGAGTGTGCTTTAGGGGTTCATTGTAGAGTATTTTGTGTAGTATTGCACTTCCTTGATATCTTATCTCAAGCCTAATATCCATTTGAGTATGTATTGTCACTTGTGCACCAATTTATCTCACTTGATTAGACTCATTTTTGGTGTAGTCTAAATTCCATCTCTAGAGCATACACTATTTATACTAGATAAGGAAGGTTGAGTCTATGCCAGTGGTCCTTATTGGAAAGGAAAATTATGCTTCATGATATGCTTACATGGAACACTTTCTCACACACAAGAATCATATTTCAATCTTATATGGATAGATTTCTTCACCCATTGATCTTGTTTGGTTTGATAAGTGGGGTAATACTTGTGACAATGTTTTTGCCACTTTGTTACTACATGTTTTCATGGATATTCATTGCCATGTGGAATATACAAAGTTCCCATGCATTATTTGGAGCATCCTATAGTCTCTTTTCAAAAATCTTTCTAAGACCTACATCATACCTCCTTCACTTCCTATTATCTCTTCTAAGAATATTGTACTCTCTCCTCATGCTTTTATTTCTTGTGATGGTACATCCATGGTGGATAGTGCTCTTCCTTATGTTGATCCCCCACTACAGGATGAGATTCTACCTGACCTCAGTTATCCTATTATATATTCTACTTACATCCCTATTCAGGATGTTACTCTTCTATAGCCTTCACAAACTTGCACTTTGAAGGACTCTACTATTTACAGTATGAGTACATTCATGGAGAGTATCAACAACTCATTTGTTCCTATGGACATACATCATGTAGATTTGAGTGCTTCATTTTTAGACCATTCTTCAATTTCCATGATTTTTTAACCTTACTCTCTTCTTCTCATGAACATTCTTTTTGTGAATGTTCAATATCTATCTTCTTCTCTGGGTGTTCTCTCCCCTTCATTACATATTTCTTAATTGTCATCTTATATAGTTAGTTTTATGATACCTGACCAGACTTTGGCACATTCAAGCATTATCAGGGAGACATTTGAGCATTTTTCAAAGATATACATCTTGATTCTTAAACACATTCTACTTGAGTTGGAACTCAGTAGTTTGACAACTTAGGGTTTCATTTTTCTGAAAGGAACAGACAACATTTATTATAGAGGGGCCTACTACAACATCTACCATGTAGAATTTTACACTTACCTTCTCTCTCTTCTTTTTAGAGGCATATATCCTTCATATTTTATAGGATATTATGGATCATCACTTTCTACTTAGAGTGTTGATTGCTTCAGCATCATCTTTTGGGGGGTCTCTTAGTCTCTTATTTTCTCTCTCTTTTTTTTTTTTTTTTTTGGGGGGGGGGGGGGGGGGTGGGGAGTTTTTTTCCCACTAGCTTTTCTTCCTTTACTCCACTTTTTGAGAGTTGCATTGTACTTGGGTACCTTATTAGGATTAGTTTTCAAAACTCAATTTTTATACCCACCTAAGCTATGCTTAAGGGGGGTGTTGGTGTAGATTTTTTACCCTTACACGGGTTTTTCCTACCCTTATATTATTCACCTTGCTTAGATGGATAATTAGGTACTTATAGGTCTTTATGAGCTCATTATTACATCATCATCATGTCATCATGCACTTATGAGTGCATGGGGATACATATTAATTGGATGGGGTCATCCATCCCACTTGGTCTTCTAAGTGCCTAGTCTACTTAGGTTCCAACCCATTATGTTTCCTTAGTGGTCTCTCCACCCATTGTGGAGGATGACTCACTTTGTCTGGCTGAGTCATCCTACACTCAACTTGTTTATTTAAGGACATGTCATCCTTTGTATTTAGTGGTGTAATATGGTGGAATATAATGGATCTTTGCTCTAATCCTTTTGCAATATTCTCACTTAGATGGTTTTAATTTATTTCAATTGTGTGATGTGTGCTTGTTTTACTCATGTGATCACTTCACCATGGTCATTCATTGATATGAAGATCCTAATAAATTTTGATAATTATATTAAATGTATGTACCCCTCTTTGGGGTGAATGCACATAGAGATCAAATAATGTGCAAGAGCAATCAAGAATTTATTGAACCCCAACATTCCCCCTATTTTTTTTAAATAATGGAGACCCACTTTAGTTTTGATTTGGCCCATGTTTTTTAAGTTTTTTTCTTCATTCTATGGAATTTTTATGGATTGCTCCTTAATATCAATACTTGGAAGTATAAACAATGGTGTTTTACATTTCAAACTGACTTATTAATGTCTTTGAATAGTTTTATACTTATGCAAGTTTTATGTGCACTTTGAAGGACTTGACCTTTTGAGTTTTTTATCACAAGTTTAAATTTTTGGAAACTTTGAGCTTCAAAAATTCTTAAGTTCAAAATTTATTCATCAGACATTTTGTTCAAAACTCCTTCATCATCTCTTATGTTTAGATAATTTATTCAAAATTTTCATTTTTTATCTATTTCGTTCATAACTCCTTTATCAGCTATTTTGTTCAGAACTCCATCAAATTGTGTTCAAGGAATCTGTTCAAGATTTTTTATCAAAGTTTTCCTTGTTTCAAAGGATTTGATCATCAAAAGTTCCATTCAAGGTTTATGTTTAAAGCCTTAGATTTATGAGACTTATTTATTTTGATCCCAACATGAAACCTAACTCCTGACTACTGAAAGCCCACTAGGCTAAGCCAACAAAGTGGAACTACTCCATGACATTTCTTTTAAAAAATGCAAAGATGTTCATTTCCCACCAAGTAAAATAAGGTTTGAATTGTGTAAGTAAAGTAACTTTATGAATGTTGGGTATTAAAAGTGCACAAATTGCAATTGATTTCAAAATCTATATCAATGACGTTCAACTATTGATGTGGTCATTGATCACAAGTATATTATAATCTCAATCGTCACTCTATGTACAAACCCTATCCACTTGCCAATCAACTATAAAGACATGACCAGAAAAAAGATGTTTTCAAAATTTAGGCAACTAAATTTGAGTAAACCAGTTGGGAGGAAAAGGCTTCATCATCTCAAGTGTTTAGAGGAGTAATTCCACCATCTCAATTTTCCATTAAAGACTCTACTGAGTATATAGACACTATGTTTGACTCTACAGTCTTTAATGGCCTGTATGCCAAGTATTCATACCTATGAGATGCCATTGCTGCTATTAATCCATTTTACCATGAAGAAGATATATCACCAATGCAAATCCAATTGGTGATAGACCTACTCTCTCTCAAAAGATAAGGATTGCACTTTATAATAGCCAAGCAAGAGGTTATGTCATGTATCGACCTATTATGAGTCTTGTTTTTTGCTATCAAGGTAACAAATGACATCTTTCTACATCATGTAAATCAAAAGATGGGTGTTGCTTTGTATTTAAAGTGATGATTTACAAATTTAATTATCTTTTATAATTCCAAATTTTATATTTGACATGCATAAGGTGGTATCATGGAATAAGAATAATTTGATTGATAAAACTCTAAGTGGATGGCTTCTTCTTGGGGAGTATATTACCCTGAAGGGAAAAGACCTAGTGCCTATAAAAAAATTTAGAATGGGCATCCACATTGAGATGTCCCTTTTTGAAAATACTATATGGCCTTCCAAGCATCCATTTTCTCCACCTAGATTGGGTGCCACTTCTAGACATGATAATGACCTCCCACATGAATTTTGCCCTAGGGATATTTTTAGCATTAGACTAAGGGAGTAAATTCTACACAAAGACAAATAGTTTAGTTGAGTAGGCCATTTATATATGATGTCATACCTCTTTGATGTAGTAATTGGAACTATATATAGGGACTATGGGTCCTTTTAGAGCCCAGTTTATGACTACATAAAGAATTACATCTGTGATTTTTATTCATTCATGCACATATATGCATACACCAAGCATATCACCTATATTATAGAAGATGTATATCCTTACGTATATCAAGCTATCAATGAGGCCCTATTACCCAAGATATATAAGAGTATAGTAGATACATTGGCACCTCAGGCTGATTATTGGATATACCTAGATTATTTAGTGTTTATGGTCGCTAGTAATAAGGTCAACCCCTTATGCCTCCCAAAGTAAATTATTGATAAACTTGTAAAGTAAGATATTAAATTCTAGATTTGGAGTGTAGAATAAGATCTGATAAAATCACATTTTATGGATCCCATATGGTAATAGGTTGAATGTGCTACACAATGCAAAAACTTTTCAAGGATGTTGGTAGTAAAAGAAATCATTATTAATTGACCACCCTACCTCATAGAGATTGATACCCTCATGGTTAAATTTATAAACATATCAAAAGCTTGGGTATTCCATACTAGCATGTTCTTTATGACCATGATTTCTTATTCTTGAATGCAAAATATTATTCCCAAGTCATGGAAAAGGCATGAATTGTGTGGTTTAGGGAATAAAATTTGAAGATAATTCAAGTATAACCTTTTATTTTAGTTTAAAAGATGCACACAAGGCTTACACCCCCTAGAAGATACCAATTCAGACTTTTGGGTCAACAAACCCCTATAAATAATAGAGTAACAAGGAAAACCTTATCAAGAAGCTCCCCAAGTATTGAAGGCCATTAAGGTAGAGCCTAGTGTGACTAAAACTAAGCATGGAGGAGCTCAAGAGGATCTAATTTACTTGGACTCCTCTAATTTATAAATTCAAGATCACCTAGCTGCATCGCTTGTGCAGGAATATATAAGTGAGAGGTTTTTACTACCCTAATTTAGCAAGGCTCCTTTCTAGCTAAGAAAGCTACAACCTACAATAAGAAGAAGCCAAGTACTCCTCCCCTCTTGAGGAACCCAACTGCTTATGAACCACCAAAAGTCACATCTTTAGTTTAATAATAAACTATAGTAGAATAAGTCATGGACAAAGAGGAGGAATTATAAAGAGCAAAGGCCTTTAACCTTAGAGATGACAAAGGGAAATAACCTATGAATGATGACCAATTAGGTAAGGAGGCTCAACCTTTAGTACCTTCTTCCCTAATTTCTTCTTTTATTTTCCTTTCTTCAGTAGGTTCATTTGATTCAGTTCCTCTCAGTGCTATCACACAAACACCTCTAGTCACTCCAAAAATAGAGGATGTTTCCTTTACCCTTGTTGTTTTTGTTTCCCCAGTAATGCAAACCACATCTATTATTACCACCACTATGTAAATTCCCTCTGATATTACCTCATCCCATCTTAAAACCAAAAGGAAGGCTTCTAATAAAGTTGAAGGGGCATTGGAAATCTCCCAACTCATGTATCATCCACTCAAATAAAATTTCTAATGCCTTCCACTAGCTCTTCCCAATGTACTATTGTAACATCCTCAAAAAAGGATAAAAAGGGAAAACATGTGTATATAGTCCACTCACTGCCCCAATATGGGGGTGTGGATTGGTCTAAAATCATATGTCCCTCCCTTCCTAACTCAATACTTATGGGAGTTTTAGAGTAAACATTAGAAGATCAATTGGTTGAGACTATAGCTTAGAAAACACAGCCAATAAATCTAGCACAGCTAGTCATCCCTCCATGGGTAGCTGATCTCATATCAAAGGCTTCTTAAAAGCCAAATTTGAAAATTATAGAGTTTCCATCAATAAGCTCCATGTTTGATAAACCCTTAGGAAGCATCCATAGGGTTAGGAAAAGGAAAGTGGAACATAAAGATAGAAGGGAAATCATTTTTGAATAAAGATAAGATGTCTTTACCTTGTCCAAAAGGAAGAATAGGAAATTAGGGAAATCTTCATATATAGAAGAATTTAAGTCCTATATTAAAACTCATAAGGATACTTTGATGGCATGGCATGATGGGATGTAAATGGCTAGGCAGGAGCTTGAGCAGGAGTTAGAATACATAAAAGAGTAGTATCAAGTAGTCCACATTCCTCAAAAAATTGAGACTGAAGTTCAATAGGCCACATCAAAGTTATATAATTCTCTAGAAGAAATTTATATAATGAGGTCAGAATTGGCTCCTCATATAACTGAGACTCATAAATTATTTAATTATTTAAAGTAGGATGAAAATAAATTAAAGTTACTTATTCTTTATACTACCAATAAGGCTTATATCCATCTTGATTTATTGACACTATTGGAGGCTTCAAATGCCCTCAACTTGGAGGTAATTAAAACTTAAGAGGATAGAGAGTGGATCACAATAACTAGGGTAGTAATACCAAAGTATTAGAAACATGAAGCTCTCATTTTGTGAATCCTAGAGGAATCAAAGCTATCAAAGGCAAGAGACTCAATCGGTAAACTTATTAATAGGCTAAATTTTTCCTTCAACAAGCATCCAAGAACTTCAAAAAGAGCCTTTAGGGATTATCTCTTGAATAAATTAAGGCTGAGCTAAATTTTTCTAAGAAGAAGGTGATGTAAGTAGAAATTTTTATAATAAGCTTCCAGAACATAAAGGCAAAGAATGCAAATCTTTGAGAACAAGTAAACAGGGTGAAAAGACCCTCATTAATAAAAATGGACATTATTAGATAGTGGCATAATGTAGGGAATAAGTGTTATCTTTATTTGGAAGCACAAAATAAGACTAATGCTGCAACTTCCAATTCAGCACTAGTGTCATGCAAATTCCCATCCATCCCTAGGTCAAAGGGTATTTTTTTGTGTGTCCATGAAAATGCATTAATTTTATACTCATAGTCTCCTTATGTTAGAACTTGAATATGAATTTTTTTTTAATTATTCATAAGCACGTACGTTTTACATCACATTATACAGGCTAACTTTATTTATTACAATTGTAAGTTAACTATGAGCATGCATACATGTAATTTTGAAACTAGAATTAGAATTAAGGTTCTAAATAAGCAATGTAATTACAATATTGCATGCACTTTGAGGATGAGGAGAACCCTCCCCAAGTCTATATATACATCTAGAAGCCTCATTTTCAAGGGTTGGAAAATATCAATATAGGAAGAAGTCAAATTTGATTGTCATGCAATGGTGTTGGTGCCTTTTATTTATAAATTCTATTTAATCAAGTTTTATCTTTTCTTGATTATTTGATTCAAAAATTCTAAGTGTGCAATAGCCATGAAAAATTCCTTTTATTATAATTAATATTTTGATTTTAGATGTGTAATGGATATTGAAGAGTTAGCAATTATTATTGATTATATGCAAGTAGGTTATTTGTCTCATATTTCTAAGTATCCATAAGCTACCTTATATGTGTGTGCATTAGATACTTTATATACCTCCCTAATTTGAGTTATAATATTCTAAGTATGGATGTACAAAATCTACCCCAAAAGGAGTAACCTTTGATCGAGATCAAGTTCCCTATATCAATTTTTCCTAAACTACTTGACTGTGTTTGTATGTGTGTGTAGTAACTACTAGCAGCAAACATCAGTTTTCAAAACACTTGTCCATGAAGAATCCATCCCAAAGGTAATTTTTCAATTCATAGATCCCTCTTTTCTTCTCTACCCTTCCCTCCTTTGGATTTTATTTCTAATATCTATCTACTTTAAATTAACATCCACCAACTCACCTAGTTTTAACTTTATTTTGGATATCATACATCCATACATAGTCTTAGTTAATAACCTGCATGCTCTACTTGTTATTCCACCACTCACTTGTTCAACCACATACCTATAAATCATGCCCTAGAGTGGAGTTTATACCTCCATTATGATCCAAAAATGTTAGAGGCTACCTCATTATGATTTGTTGTGTTTAAAAATTGCATCAACATTCTTTCTGGTGCTAGGAGGGATCTAGCCTTTTTTATAAAAGAGGTTAATCCCTACATTAAGCTGCACTAAAGACACCCAAGAGAGTGACCAGATATAGAGTTCATGCTAGTCTTCTAGTCTCACATTTGTCAAATCACAAAAGGCCTAGATTTATACCAATTACCCTATTATAACCTAAGCCATAACACCTTCCCCTTTAAATAACACTCCCCCTATTAATCATCCTATGTACCAACCACCCTCATTGGTCTTATCTTCTATTTCCATCCTAGGGGATGTGCATGACATACTGAGGAATCTAGAGAAGTATCTACCATCCGTCTCTCTTTCAAGAGGAAGAATGACAGAGAACACATTAAGTCATTTAAATCTATGTTGAGATTGATGAATGTTACTAATGAAGATGTTACATGTATACTTTTTCCTTTCACATTATAGGATTTAATTTCTAATTGGTACCTTAATCTACAAGAGAATTCCATTACTTCCTAGAATGAGTGTCAAACTAATTTTCTTGCACAGTTCGAGCAGGTCACTATCCCCAATTTGATATACTAACACTTTACTAGAATAAATAGGGAGCCCAAGAACCAATATGATCCTTAAATGTAATATTTTATAAGATGTATACCTAATTAATCCAACATATAAACTATTAGAAGTGTTGGCATTAGAAATGTACAAGAATGCTCTGGATCTAATTACTACAATATTCTTATGAAGGGTTATTGTTGTCAACACTTTGGAATTGGCCTATAAAGAGGCCATCAACATTGAAAAATTATGTAATCCTCAGGTGCCTAACACACCTAGTATCAATGTCAGTCTCCCAGCTTTGAATCCAATCCCACATGTGAAATAGAATGTCCCCTCATTTAATTAGAATCGATTATACACACTACCTCCTCTGATGTAGATGTCACATCCAAATTATATTTTCTTAAACAACCATGCACATGGAAATTCTTACCATCTGAACCAAAATTTGGCTATATCCCCTATTACATTTACCCAGGACATAGATTCTACTAAAACAGATTTGGATGCCATATAAAAAATGGTCTATAAATTAAGCAATGATTTTATTTCTATGCAAAGAAAGATAGGCAATGTTAATGGCATGAATAATAATCATAATTATAGGTTTTGAAGGTATAATAGACCCTTCAATAGGCCTATATATTATATAGAGTAGTCCAGTAAGCCTCCAAAAATCAATATAATAGAGATAGCCTTGCCCAATTGGTGTAGAATCCATAACACATCTCAACATGGTGAACTTGGTTATGTTGAGTTTTGTGCAGCTTTTGAGATCTTTCAAAGAGAGATGGTGAGGCAATATTTTATGAATAACCCACTATAATTTCACCATGACAATGGCTCTTAAAGCACTGCCATTTTTTTTGAGACCCATGAGTTTACTTTCTTGAGTGAAGATGATGACATACCAAAGGATAACACTGATGAGATCCATGCCTTCTAGAAAGATCAAAAAGGTGGTTACAACCTAAGGAATAAGCATCCTTTTACAATATATACTCCTCCAAATAGTACAAATATTCCATTGGATCCAAAATCTGATAATAATCCACCTCCCTGGAAAGGGAATGATCAACCTCATAATAAGGAGGAACATAGTAGAAAGGGGTATAACATTATCAAAGACATGAAGAAGATAAAGTCAAACATCACCCTTCATGAATTGGCCCAAATTACTAAATATAAATAACTCTAATGGAAATCTATCATAGGGAAATCCCCTGTGGAAAAGATAAAAGTCCCTACAAAGAAAATAAAGGCCTCTAACACCAACGTCATATATAAAAGCAAGTTGAAGGTTCTACCTTTTTTACTGACCATTAAAGCATTTAGTAAAAATATTCATAATTTCTTAGTTAATTTTGGAGCTTCAACCACTATGATGCCTACTTCTATTTGTAAAAATCTTGGCCTAACTACAAGCCCATCAAAGAGAACAATCACACAATTAGATAAAATAGTGGTACTGGTGATTTTAGAGTTGATTAATGTGCATATTTGGATATCATCTAATCCACAAGTATAGATGACTATCAAAATCCTTGTAGTAGACATATCTAAAGGGTATTGATTATTGTTGAGTAGGGACTAGTCTAAGACACTCAATGGATACCTCTCAATAGATTTCTCTCACAATTGGCTACCATGGAGAGGCCTTCTAAACCAAATCTGGATTGATTGGGAACAAAGAATGAAGTATCCTATCAGAGATTACAATGTCAAGAATGAAGAGGTGAGTTATGAATCCCCTAATCTTGTAATTTATACTTTCACCTAATAAAATGAAATACAAGAACCAAAATCTTGGGGTCCTACCCAACTATAAATTCTCTACTTTGATGGTGTCAGATCTAAATAGGGATCAAGCATAAGAATTGAATTAATTAATCCACAAGGAAAGAAGTTCCTGGAAATATATAGATTATATATCTCTTGTACCAACAACAAAGCCAAATATGAAGCATTAATTTTGGGATTGTACTTTCCCTCAAAAATAATGTCAAGCAGTTGTTGGTATATGGGGATTTGGAGCTAGTAATTAATCAAGTTAAAAATAGATACCAGTGTAAGTTTTCATATGTAAAAATATATAAACATATATCATGGGATTTGATTTAATCCTTTGATACTTTCAATATAGTGGTTATTCCTAAAGAATGAAATCAATCCATAGATTCCCTAGCTGCTTTGGCTACCGATTTGGAGCCTCTCCAAGAATCCCATTTATAGAGATTCTCCATTGAGCTAGTACCTTGTCCTATTCTAGATGATGTAGAGAATTTACAAGTCTTCAATGATGACCAATAGATCATTTGGTTTCTAACTAACTCATCAAAATGTAAGTCCCAAATCATTGATGACAAATAATTTAGTTATCTCTATCAAGAGGAGTTGGGTGATGAAGGTGTTGTTTAGCTCAAAGAAAATAGTCTCCCACTTGGAATGGTTTCCTTAGAAATAACATCTGATATAGATCCCCAAGTTCAACAACAAATGAAACCCAAGGTTAGCGAGTCTAACTTTAAAAGGGATAATTTGGGGGATGAGAGTAGCCCATCCTACATCAATACTAGCCTTAGTTGCACTCTAGAAGAAAGGAAATAAGTGAAAGATTTACTCACCCAATACAAATATGTGATTACATGGTTGTATGAAGACTTGAAGGTTTATGACCCAAAGTTCATCACAAATACAATTCCACTAAAATTAGATCACAAGCCATTCATACAAAGATAGAGACCAATAAACCCTATCTTGTAACCCCTCATTCAAAGATAACTACAAAATTTATTGAGTGCAAGGATATTCCTCCCAATAAAGCATTCTACCTAGGTGGCCAATTTAGTAAGAATGGAGAAATTATATTATGTGTTGATTTCAAAAACTTAAATAAAGATTCTGAGAAGGACAACTATCCACTTCCCTCCCTAGATGAGGTTATTCAAATAGTCAGTGGCTCTAAAATGATGTCTTTTTTGGATGGATTTTTAAGTTATAATCAAGTGCTAGTAGAATCAGAAGATAGAATAAAAACTACATTTACCACAAAGTGGGGTACCTATGCATACAAGAGGGTGCCTTTTGGCCTAATTAATGTAGGATCCACCTTTCAATGAGAAATGAATAATGCATTTCAAGTATTGATAGGTAAATTTAAAATCATCTATATAGATGACCTCACTATTTTCTCTAAGAATAGGAATGATCATGTAGGCCATCTGTAGTTAATCTTTGAAAGATGCCAAAGGTTTGGCATCTTGTTAAACCCAAAGAAGAGAATATTTAGAGTTATTGAGGTTAAGATTTTGGGACATATCATTACCAAAGAAGGGATCACCATTGATCCAGATAGAATCCAAGGGATTTTAAACATTGCATTGACAAACAACAAGAAAGAGCTCAAGTCTTTCATTGGAAAAATAAATTTTGTAAGAAATTTCATCTCAAGATTTGTAAAAATTGTGAGACCCTTGAATGTAATTCTCAATAAGATGATAAATTATAATGGACATCCAAGGCCCATAAGTCTTTTCAAGACATTATATATGTTATATCTCAAGCCCCATTACTGATTAGTCTAGAATTTATAAAACACTTCTACTTATATTCATTTGATTCAGAACATATAGTTGTTGTAGTCCTAATGCAAAAGAGAGATGAGACTTAGCATCTCATTACATTCATGAGTACAAAATTGAAGGATAGAGAGCTCAAATATTCCATGATCGATAAGAAAATATTTTCTCTAATGAAAGTGATGAATAAATTCCATCACTACATCCTAATAAATAAGACCATCACCATCGTGCCTAACCCTTCTGTCAAACTTACCTTGACATAGAATTAATTGGGAGAAAATAGAGGTAAATGGATGGAAAATTTACATGAATTTAATATATAAATCAATCCTTCTAAAATCATCCAAGGGTAGGGCATCATCCAACTCATGATTGAGCCTAACCCATGCATTACTATTGGAGAGGTTTGTGAGGCCCAAGTATATAGAGGAGAATGGTATACTAACATAAATCATTATTTTCTTATAGGTACTTGTCCCCCACAACTCAATCAAGAATGAAGGAGAACTTTATGTCTTAAATTCGTTCATTACATGATTATAAAATGAGTTCTTTATAGGATAAATTATGAAGGCATCTACTTTATATGTGTATCAACAGAAGAGGCTCAAGAGATTTTGAAAAACCTACACCAAAATATAAGTAGTGGTCATCTATTTGGGAATACCACAACTCACAAAATCTTAAGAATGGGCTATTACTAGCCAATAGTCTTCAAGGATGCCCATGCCCATGTAAGGACATGTCATGAATGCCAAGTTTTAGCAAAAAGAGAAGTACATGTAACAATTCCTTTGCAACCTATTATTGAGGGAAAGACATTTTTTGAGAGGGGGTTGGAATTCATTGGCATCATTAACCAAAACCCTTTATCAGGTCATAAGTTTATACTCACTACCACAGATTACTGCACCCAATGGACTGAGGCAATGACCACCAAGAATTCCAAAGCACAAGATGTGATTCACTTTTTGGAAGAACACATCATAACTAAATTTAGCACTCCCATCTCTCTAGTTTGTGATAATATGCCAATATTCCATACAACTAAATTTAAAGAATGGGCTTATGACAATCACATCACCATCAAGTCATCTTCCAACCACTATCCTTAGGGAAATGGATTGGTTGAAATAATGAATAAGAACCTGATAAAAGTGATTAAGAAATTGTTTGTGAATAAGCTTAGGGACTGGCATAATCTACTTAAGTATGCCCTATGGGTAGATCGAATACGATATAAGTATGGCCTCAAGGCGTCACCCTATCCAGTGGTATGTGGATGATGGCTACTATTCCCAATCATGTGGAAGTTTTTAACCTATAAATTCATGTAGGAATATATAGAACCAAATGACAATGTAGAATTTTGATTATTAGATATAATAGAAATGGAAGACTCAAGGATTGAGGCTGTATAGAGTTTCAACAAACATTAATATGTAGTTAAAGTATGGTTTGATAAAAGGGCAAAATTCAAAACATTTAAGATCTCTAATCTAGTGCTTATATGGGATAAATCCCATGAAAAGAAAAGGTAGCATGATAAGTCTGCCCCACTATAGATTGGACCATACCAGATTTTAGAGATCTTGGGAACCAATGCATTCCATTTAAGGGACCTTCAAGATTATGAACTGACATATCTAATCAATGGGTAGTTTCTAAAACATTACTTCATGGTTGTATTGTCTAAAGTTTCCCCTGAGTGATGAAAAAGGCATGGTAGAAGTAGTATTTTAGTTTTCCTATTTTCTAGTTTAAGTTTCCTATTTTCTAGTTTAGATTTATTGCTTTCTAGTTTAGTTCTCATACTTTCTATTTTAGGTTTCATGTTTTCTATTTTTAGTTTTTTTTTTTTTTCCAGTTTAGGTTTCTTGCTTTCTAGTTTAGTTTTCTTGCTTTCTAATTTAGTTTTCTTACTTTATAATTTAGGGTTCCTATTTTCTAGTTTAATTTTCCTACTTCCTAGTTTAGGTTTCATGATTTCTAGGTTAGATTTTTTATTTTTTCCTATGATGATCTAATTAGTTCATATTGATGCGACTAAACTAACATCCTACCCATTGAGCCCCTATTCATGATTAAATTGATGTATGAGAAATGGAAACTATAAAGGGACTCATAATTTGGGGTCTATTCACAAGCCTATTATAATTTTGTGTCTGAGGTCTTTAAGATTTGGGTATGTAATGATAGTCATTCAAGGTTGTGTCATAATTGAATATTTCTACGAGGGGTGTGAAAGTTACTCTCAAATACTCCATATAAATTTAGAAATTTTTCTCACTCTATTGGACCAAACACACTCTTCATAATAATACTTGTTTGGAGTTGATAGTCACTAGTGAGAATGTAGCTAGCAGGGACATTTTGATAAATAATTTATTTTACAACTACACCAACTCATAGTGGTTTCAGCTCTCCTTCTTTCATTCAAAAAAGAAAAGAAAAGAACTAATGCATTCAAAAAGAGTGATCAATAAATCCCAAATAAAATAAAAATGGGATCAAGGCTCACATGATGAAATAAGGTCAATATACCATGCATCAAGCTCAAAAATGGAGGAATAAGAGAGAAGGAATCCAAAGGTATCTCTATCAGGGCAATGCATGTCTGGTTGGTAGTAGAGAAATGCCTAAGCTCCCCTGATTTAATGAGCTTCAAAAGAACCAGATGAAAACTTACAATGAATCTAAGTCTTTGTAAATATCCTCACAATAAGGGTTAAATAGCATCACTTTAGCACACACATATCCATGGATCGAAGGTAAGTGTGTTTTTTGATGTAGTTGAGAGTCTCTTTTATATCTCTGATTCTACTATTTTTCTATAGCATGGTTCATGTTTGATTTGACATTGTTAACCAAAGTTCTAAGTTCTTGAATACTAGAAATAATTCCCCTTGTAAGTCACCATTTGTTGTACCCCAACATTCCCCCTATTCTTTTTAAAGAATGGGGACCCACTTTGGTTATGATTTATCCTATGTTTTTTTTAACTTTTCTTCTTCATTATGTGTAAGTTTTGTGGATTGCTCATTAATCTCAATTCTTGAAAGTACAAACAATGGTGTTTTACATTTCAAACTAAATTATTAATGTCTTTTGGGATTTTTATACTTATGCAGGTTTTATGCACACTTTGAAGGACTTAGCCTTCTGAGTTATTTTATCACAAGTTCAACTTTTCATAAACTTTGTGCTTTGGAAATTATTAAGTTCAATATTTCTTCATTGGATATTTTGTTCAATACTCCTTCATTGGTTTTTATGTTTGGAGACTATATTAAATAGTTTCATTAATCAGCTATTCTATTTGAAACTCCTTTATTGGCTATTTTTTTTGGAACTCCTTCATTAGCTTTTGTGTTTGGAGAATCTATTCAAGATTTTTGTTTGGATTTTTAAATTGTTTCAAAGGATTTGGTCATCAAAATTTTAGTTTAGGGTTTGCATTTAGAGCCTTCAATTCATGACAATTAGTTATTTTGGTCACAACACAAAACCTGACTCCTGACTATCAAAAACCTACTAGGCTTAGCCAACAAAGCAGAACAACTTCATGAAATTTATCAAGAAAATGCAAAGATGTGGCTTCCCCACTAAATAAGACAACAAGGTTTGAATTATGTAGGTAAATCAAGTTTATGAAAATTGTGCATTAAAAGTGCATGAAATGGAAGTGAATGTAAAATCTATATCAACAATTTGTGGCTATTGACGTGCTCATTAATCACAAGTAGATTCTAAGCTCAATTGTCACTTTACAAACAAGCCCTAGCCACTTGTGAATTAACTACAAAGACATGACTAGTAGAAAGAAGTTTTCAAATTATAAGATACTAAATTTGATCAAACTATTGGAAATATTGTCATTGATGTCAAAGGTCTAGCATTATTGGTGATAAAGGCCCCATTGCATTTAATGGTGTTTCTAATATTCATATCTTGGCTAATGTGTGTTAATATTTATTTAATATTAACTAATATATTTTTGGTTGCATAAATTCAAAAGAAGGGCCCATGGAGAAGTCAAAGAGTAATGGGGTAAAGACAAAAGAATAATGGGATGCATTTTCCCATGAAGAGTCATCTTGAGGAATTTCAAGTGTCACCAAGTAAAGACAAAAGAGGAAGGGCATAATTTCTCATGAAGGGACACTTTGAGGAATATGAAAAGTTACTAAGATAAAGACAAAAATGGAAAGGATGTATTTTCTTATGAAGAGTCACCATGTGACTTTCCAAATGCAAGGATATGAAGGGTCATGCAATTTTGGCACCATTTTCCATGAGGATTGAAGGGTCACAAAAGGTGAATGCCAAAGGTCATTTGAAAAGCTATAAATAAAGTCTTTAGAAACCATTTGTAATATGCAAGAGATTGCATGGTTTGTATTTGTTTTAAAAGAGATAAAATTAGGAGATATTATAGATTTATATCATTTGTTGAGTAAGCAACATTGAGAGATAGTTGTGTTTTATACACAAGGGTTGGTGCTCTTATGGGTTGGTGCTCACAAATCTTTGTAAGGGGTCGGTGCTCACAAATAGTTGTTATGTTGGTGCTCAGAAAAGGGGTTGGTGCTCCTGCAAGTTGGTGCTTATGAACTTTTTATTTTGAGTTGGTTCTCATTCATATAATTGAGATTATTCTCCATGGTTTTTCCTACTTTGGGTTTCCACATAAAAATTTAGTGTCTCTCTCTGTCTCTTATGTGGTGCAGATTATTGTTTTAGTTTTATTACATTTCTCAAATGTGTGATTAAATGGTTAAAGAAAAGAAATTAGATTAAGTAAAAAGATATATAATATATTGATTCACCCCCTCTCAATATATTTCATGCTTAACAATTGGTATCAGAGTAGGTTCCTTTAGAAAAAGTTTTATAGCTTGAAGGAAGATTAGGAAAACATAATGACTGAATTTTATGGATATTTTTCTACAGCTAAGGCACCTTTATATGATGGGTCAAATTATGCCTTTTGGAGCAAAAGGATGGGGACTTACTTGATGGCCCTTGGATTTGACATCTGGCAAGCAGTGTTGGAGGAATATGAAAAGCCACAGACACTTGTAACTACTCTGACAGAAAACAAGGCAAGTCAAAATAATGCTAAAGCTTTAAATGCTATTCTATGTGGTTTATGTGAATCAAAATTTGTTAAATTTATGCAATGTAAATATGCTCATGAGACTTGGGTAAAACATGAGAATATTTACAAAGGTGATGAAAAGGTTTAGCAGGCTAAGCTTCAAACTTTTATAAGACATTTTGAGAGTTTGAAGATGGAAGAGGAATAAAATATAGCAAGTTATCTTTTATGAGTTGATCAAATAGTAAATTAGATTCAAAGTCTTGGAGAAAAGTTAGAAGAGTCAATGGTGGTATAAAATATTTTGATATCTCTACCAATGAGATATGATGCAAAGGATTTGGCAATCGAGGAGATGAAGGATCTTGCCAAGCTAAATATGGATGAATTACATGGTATTCTTATGGCATATGAGATGTAGACCAAACAAGAGAAACCCTCAAAAAAGGAAGCTAATTTCAAGACATCAAAGAAAGACAAGGCTAATATTCAAGAATCAAGTGACAGCGCCAGTGATGATGAAGATAACAACTGATCTATTTTCATTTGTAAACCAAAAAGGGGTACAGATAAATATCAAGGAAAATTGCCATTTAAATATTTTAAATGTGGTAAGATTAGTCATTTTTTAGATAGATGCCCAAATAATAATAATGATGATAATGAATAAGAAAATTCTACATACAAGAAAAACTTCAAAAGTAAATACAAGAAGAGATTTAAGAAGAAGAACTTATATTATAAAGATCTTAGCTCAATCGAAGATAGTAGAGTCAGTGACTCAGATGAAGAAGAGAATCTATTCATGACCATACATGAAGATGCCTCTGCAAACAAAAGTATAGATGATCAAGAAGAAGAACATGATGAAAGTGAGGATGAATCCAAGGTAAATCTAGAAGGAGAACTTATTTGTGCCTTAGAATAATTAGAAGTTTTTGAGAATAAGAATTGAAGATTGAAGCACCAGATTGAGAAAAATAAAAAGGAGTCAAAGGAAATAATTGATGATCTACAAGCACACTTCGAAGAAGCTAAAAAATGAAAAATATCTAACATCACAATTGCAAAAAGTTAGTAAAGAATGTGAAAGGTATGTTATTGAAATTGCCTCTTTAAAAGAAGATATTGAGAAAGTAGTCAATGATAAAGTAGTTATTGATTTGAAATTTGAGGATAGCACTTATATGTTGAATAAGATATTATAAATCCAAAATACAAGATCAGATAAAATAGGTATCAAATTTGAAAAGAAAAAGAGCTATGTTGAAGCTCTTACAAAAGAGGAAACAAAAAGGGAAGTGAAGAATATAAAGGACATCTCAAACAAAGAACGTTGGAAGGAACAAAGTTACAAAATACAATCAAGACAAATATACACAAATGGGTTCTATTTTCATGGTTATTGTTATTATTGTAATGGATATGGTCACAAGAAAATAGAGTGTTAGAAATAGCTAACAATTTTAGAAACAAGGAGAAGGAAACAAATGTAGAGTCTAGCAAAAGCTACAACTCTTTTGCTCCTCTATCAAGTTTTGATGAAGAGGCCAAAATATGTTACAATTGTAATAATTTTGGACACATAGCCTGGTATTGTAGAAGCGTGTTTGATTCAATCAAGAAGGACCAAAGTTTCAAGGTTCCATTCATCAAGAAGAAGGTTCAAACATGTTCATGGTAGAAGAAACAACCTAAAAATTATATGTTAGTTCAAACAGCTTTGCATGCAAGAAATGAAGAACAACCATGGTTCATTGATAGTGAATGTTCGAGGCACATGATAGGAGACAAGAGTAAGTTTGTAACTTTAAAGAAGATCAATGGTGTCATAGTGAAATTTGGAGATAAAACCACTACTAGGATAGCCAAAAAAGATACTTTGAGTTTGGATAATGGTAGAACCAAGACTAAGAATGTATTGTATGTAAAAGGTCTTAAGCATAATCTATTGAGTGTAAGTCAAATATGTGATCAGGGATACATGTTAAATTTTTATGAAAAAGGTTGTGAGATTAAAAGAAAAGATTCAAATGAGTTGATTTTAGATGCTTAGAGGACAGGCAACAATTTATATGTATTATCAGATATCTTCACAAAGGCACGATCAAAGGACACATTCAAGGATCTACGAGAGGAGTTGGGAGTAATTTATTTTACTTTTTTCCATTGAGGTTTAGCATCAGTTGAGGGGGAGATAATTATTAGCTCTAGGTATTCCCTTTGCCATTGATGTCAAAGGGGGAGAATAATAGGTACAAGTATAGGTGCAAAAATAGGTATAAGGAATAGGAATAGTTTACTATGGTAAGGGGGAGTTAATATATGTTTTTTAGATGATAGTATGTGTAGGTTTCAAGATGTAGAAGTTTTAGTTTGAGGTTTCCATCAATGACAAAGGGGGAGATTGTTGGAAATATTGTCATTGATGTCAAAGGTCTAGCATTATTGGTGATAAAGGCCCCATTGCATTTAATGGTGTTTTTAATATTCATATCTTGGATAATGTGTGTTAATATTTATTTAATATTAATGAATATATTTTTGGTTTCATAAAGTCAAAAGAAGGGCCCATGGAGAAGTCAAAGAGTCACGGGGTAAAGATAAAAAAATAATGGGATGCATTTTCCCATGAAGAGTCATCTTGAGGAATTCTAAAAGTCACCAAGTGAAGACAAAAGAGGAAGGGCACAATTTCTCATGAAAGAAAACTTTGAGGAATATAAAAAGTCACCAAGATAAAGACAAAAGAGGAAAGGATGCATTTGCTTATGAAGAGTCACCATGTGACTTTAAATGCAAGGATATGAAGGGTCATGTAAGTTTGGTGCCATTTTTCATGAGGATTGAAGGGTCACAAAGGGTGAATGCCAAAGGTCATTGGGAAAGCTATAAATAAAGGCTTGAGAATCCATTTGTAATATACAAGAGAGTGCATGGTTTGTATTTGTTTTCAAGGAGAGAAAATTAGGAGATATTGTAGAGTTAGATCATTTGCTGAGTAAGCAACATTGAGAGATAGTTGTGTTTTATACACAAGAAGGGTTGGTGCTCCTGTGGGTTAGTGCTCACAAATCTTTACAAGGGGTTGGTGCTCACAAATATTTGTTGTGTTGGTGCTCGGAAAAGGTGTTGGTGCTCCTACAAGTTGGTGCTTGAAAACTTTTTATTTTGAGTTGGTGATCATTCATATACTTGAGATTGTTCTCCATGTTTTTTCCCACTTTGGGTTTCCACGTAAAAATTTGCTCTCTCTCTCTCTCTCTCTCTCTCTCTCTCTCTCTCTCTCTCTCTCTCTCTCTCTCTCTCTCTCTCTCTCTCTCTCTCTCTCTCTCTCTCTCTCTCTCTCTCTCTCTCTCTCTCTCTCTCTCTCTCTCTCTCTTGTGTGGTGCAAGTTATTGTCTTAGTTGTATTGCATATCTTCAATGTGTGATTAAGTGGTTAAATAAAAGAAATCAAATTAAGTAAAAAGATATATAATATACTAATTCACCCCCCCTCTCAGTATATTTCGTGCTTAACACAAACTATTTGGGAGGCAATACCTTCATCATCCTAAGTGTTTAGAAGAGTAATGCCACCACTTAATTTTCCATTAAAGATTCTACTAAGTATAAAGACACTATTTTAACACTATAATCTTCAATGACCTATAAGCCAAGTATTTAGACCTATGGGATGTCATTGATGTTATTGATGCCTTTCCCCATGAAGAAGATCTATCACTAGCATAGAGCCAATTGGTGATAAACCTGCTCTCTCTCTCAAAAAAAGGATTGCATTTTGTGTCAGCCAAGACCAAGGTTATGTCATGTATCAACCTACTACGAGACTTTTTTTTTTCCATCAAGGTGAAAGATGACATCTTCTTACATCATGTAAATCATAAGATGGTTATGGATTGTATCTCAAGGAATAATTTCCAAAGGTACTTATCTTTGCTAATTCTAGATGTTATATTTGACATGCATAGGGTGGTAGCATGGGATAAGAATAATTTAATTGACAAAAATTTGAGTGGATGGCTTCTTCTTGGGAAGTCTATTCCCTTGAAAATAAAAGACTTGGTGCCTATCAGTAAATTTAGATTTGGGTTCATGTCAGGATGGCCCTTTTGAATGGACTATATGGCCTCCCAAGCATCTATTTTCTCCACCTAAATTGGGTGCCACTTATAGGAATGTTAATGACCTCTACCATGACTTTTTCCCTAGGGGAGATTATCAAAATTATGCTAAGGAATCAAATTCTACATAAATACAAATGGTCTAGTTCAACAATGCATTTTTATATGATGTAATACCTCCTCAATGTAGTAATGGGAACTATATATAGGACCTATGAGATATTTTAGAGCCCAACTTCTAACTACATAAATAATTATGTCTATGATTATTATTCATTCATGCACATATATGCATACACCAAACATATCACCCATATTATAAAATACATATATCCTCAGGTATGGAAATCTATCCACGAGGCCCCATTACCCAGGATATCTAAGACTAGAAAATACATTAGCACCTTGGGGTGACTATTGGTTATACCTAGATTATACAATGATTATCGTCACTATTAATAAGGTCAACCCCTTATGCCTTCCCAAGTATGTGTATGATAAACTTACATAGCAATAGATTGCATTCTGGCTTTGGTGGAGTGTAGAAAAAGATATGATAAAGAAAAAAAGAAAAGCGCATTCTACTAATCCAATATGGTAATAGGCCAAATGTGCTACATAATGTGAAAACATTTTTGGGATGTTGGTATTAAAATGAATCATTATTAATTGACCACCCTACCTCATAGAGATTAGGACCCTCATAGTCGAATTAAGAAACATATCAAAATCTATGGTATTCCATAATCATGTTCCTTATGACCATGATTTCTTGTTCTTGAATGTAAATGATGACACCCAAGTCATGTAAAGGGAATAAATTATGTGGATTAGGGAGGAACATTTGAAGATAATTCAAGGATAACCTTCAATTTCATTTCACTAGCTACACACAAGGATTCCACCCCCTAGAGGATGGACTACTTCAAACTTTTGGATCAACAAACCCCTACAACCAATAGAGGAACAAGGAAATCCTTCTCAAGAATCTCCCCAAGTATTGAAGGCCATTAAGTTAGAACCTAGTGTGACTAAAATTGATCATGAAGGAGCTTAAAAGGATCAAATTTCCTAGGACATTGCATTGTTTGTGCAGGAATCTACAGGTGAAGAGGTTTCTACTACCCCAATTCAATGAGTCTTCTCCCCAATTAAGAAAGCTACAATATAATACAAGAGGAATTCAAGGGCTCCTCCCCTCATAAGGAACCCAATTGCTTATGAACCACTAGTAGGTACATCTTTAGTTTAACAACAAACTCTAGTAGAACAAGTCATGGATGAAAAGGAGGAATTGCAAAGAGCAAAGGACTTTAGCCTCAGAGATGACAAAGGGAAATCACCTATGAATGGTGACCAATTAGGTAAGGAGGCTTAGCCTTCAATCCCTTCTTCCTCAATTTCCTCTTTTATTCCCCTTTCTTTAGTAGTTTCATGTGATTCAGTTCTTCTCAATGTTATCACACAAACACCTCTTGTCACTCCAAAACTAGAGGATGTTTCCTTTGCCCCTATTATTTCTATTTCTTATCATGCCAACCACATATATTATCTCCACCACTATAAAAATTCCCTTTGAGATTGCCTTAACCCATCCTAAAACCAAAAGGAAGGATTCTAAGAAGGTTGAAGGGACATTGTAATCTCCAAAATTCATGTATAATCCACTCAAATAAAATTTCCAATGCCTTCCACTAGCTCTTCCCAATGCACTACTATAACATCCTTAAGGAAGCATAAAAAGGGAAAATAGGTGTATAAAGTCAACCCACTGCCCCAATATGGGGTGTGGATTGGTCTAAAATCATATGGTTCTCCATTCCTAACTCAATACTAAAGGGAGATTTAGATCAAACATCAAAAGATAAAATTGTTGAGATTATAGCTAAGGACACGCAGCTTATAAATATAGCATAATTAATCATCCCTCCATGAGTAGATGATCTCAGATCAAAGGCTTCTCAAAATCTAAATTTGAAAATCACAGAGTTTCCATTGATAAGCTCCATGTTTGATAAACCCTCAAGAAGCATCCAAAGGGTTAGGAAGAGGAAAGTGGAAGATGAATCTAGAAGGGAAATAATTTTTGAAGAAAGATAAGACATCTTTACCTTTTCCAAAAATAAGAATGAGAAATTAGGGTAGTCCCTATATATAGAAGTCTTTAAGTCCTATATTGAAACTCATAGGGATACTTTGATGGAATTACATGATGGGATAGAAATGGCTAGGCAAGAACTTGAGTAGGACTTAGAATAAATAAAAGAGCAATAGGAAGTGGTCCATATTCCTCAAGAAATTAAGATTGAAGTTTAGCAGGCTACATCAAATCTATACAATGCTTTATAAATAATTAATGAAATGAGGTTAGAATTGGCTTCTCATATAAGTAAGACTCATAAATTGTTTAATTATATGAAGCAAGATGAGAATAAATTAAAGTTACTTATTCTTTATACTACCAATAAGGCTTATAACCATTTTGATTTAATGACATCATTAGAGGCTTCAAATACGCTCAACTTGGTGGTAATTAGAACTTAAGAGGCTAAAAAATGGATCACAATAGTTGGGTCAGTATACTAAAGTATCAGAAACATGAAGCTCTCATTTTTAAAATCCTAGAGAAATTAAAGCTATCAAAGGCAACAGACTCAACTGGTAAACTTATTAATAGGATCAATGTTTATCAACTCCTTTAGCAAGCATCTAAGAACTTCAAACAGAGCCTTCAGGGATTATCTCTTGAATTAATTGAGGTCAAGCTCAATTTTTCTAGGAATAAGGTGACAGAAGTAGAAATTTTTAGATTAAACTTCCAGAACACAAGGTATTTCATGTCAAGCTCCTTGAATAGGTAAATAGGGAGCATAGATGCTCATTACCAAACATGGAAATTATTATACAAGAGCATGATGTAGGGCATAAGTGTTATCTTTATTTGGAATAATAGAAGAAGACTAATGTTTTAACTTCCATTTTAGTTTTAGTATCTACTACAATGTCTCCAACAATCAGCAGCACCATGAAAATGCCCATCTAACCCTAGGTTAAAGGATAATTTTGTGCACATCCAAGAAAAGGCATTAATTTTGTACTCATAGTCTGCTTAAGTTATAACTTGAATATGAAAGTTGCCTAAATTATTTGTAAGCATGCACATGTTGCATCACATTATATAGGCTAACTTTATTATGACAATTGTAATTTAACTCTGAGCATGCATACATATAGTTTTAAAACTAGAAGTAGAACTGAGGTTCTAAATACGTAATGTAATTACAAGTTTACCTGCGCTTGGAGGATGGGGTGACCCCTCCCCATGTCTATATATACATCTATAACATTTATTTTCAAGGGTTGGAAAATATAAATACAAGAAGTCAAATTTTGATTGTCACACAAAGGCATTGGTGCTTTTTATTTCAAAATTCTATGTAATCAAGTTTTATCTTTTCTTGGTTGTTTAATTCAATAATTATAAGTGTGCAATAACTATGAATAATTCCTTTTGTTTAATTAATATGTTGATTTTATATTGGCAATAGCTATTGAAGAGTTGAAAATTACTATTAATTATATGTAATTAGGTTGTGTCTCATCTTTTTGAGGGTGCAAAAGTGTTTTCTCTGATATAGTATTGTATGTGTGTGCAGTAGCTACCTTAGATACCTCTTTGATATGAGTTATAATATTATAAGTATGGGTGTACAAAATCTACCCCAAAAGGAGCAACCTTTGACCAAGATCTTTGAGTTCCCTATATCAATTTTTCTTAGACTATTTGACTATGTTTTATGTGTGTGTACAGTAATTGTTAGTAGCAAACATCAATTTTCAAAACACTAGTCTATGAAGAATCCAGCATAAAGGTAACTTTTGAAGTCATATCCCTCTTTTTTCCTCTATAATTCCCTCTTTTAGAGTTTATTTCTGAAATCTACCCACTTTAAATTAATATCCACCCATCTACTAACTCACCTAGTTTTAACTTTCTTTTAGATATCATACATCCATACGTAGTCCCAGTTAACAACCTGCATGCTCTACCTACTATTCCACCACTCTATTGTTAAACCACATACCTATAATTTATGCCCTAAAGTGGATTTTACCTCCATTATGATCCTAAAATGTTAGAGGCTACCTCGTTATGATTTGGTCTGTTTAAAAACTACATCAATAGAAGTGTTCATATCCACTAAACCCCAACATGTAATTTAAGGTCAAGGCAATAATAAATCAGATGGTCAAAGAAAGAATCATCTACCCTAAAGATAAATAATATTGGGTGAGTCTTGTATATTATGTAAATGTGTTAAATAATATAAGTATCCTCTAATATAATAAAATAAGAATACCATATTAACACCAATTTCCATAAATCGAGGTAGGACTCTTAAGTAAAAGTTGTTTGTAAGAGAGGTATCAAGTATCTAATAAGGAAGCTACATGAAATAAACTAATTATTAAGGGATACCTAGATCAAAGATGGTAAGAAACTAAACTAAAAATATATAAATTTTGAATGGCTAAAATGGATTGTAATTGCATGCAAAGGTAGGAAAAACTAACCTAGGCATGGAAAAAGGAATCTAATTGTGGTTGTATTTATAATAGATAGCATACATTAGAATAAGTTTAAATATAGTTTAGGGGAGGAGAGAAGTGACAAAAACATACTTATCTATCAATATGTGGAATATATTTATCTACTAAAGTAGATAAAATAAATATATTAGGGAGAGTGATATTTACGTTGAGTCGACTTATTGGTGCATCAATCTCCTTCTTTTCTCTAGTGGAACTTTGAAAGAGATGTTATAGGTGAAGTAATAAAATGGAATGAATACCTAAGTTTAATTAATTTGGGACTCCAAATATTAAGGTGCACCTCCTTGGTTTAATTACCTTATATTAAGCTTCATAAATCTTGATTGAGATTACACCTCTACAATTATATGATTATATCTCATAATTCCTTTTATACACTAAGAATGGAATTTTGTGTGAAAGTAGAGTAGAGTCTTGTTAATCTATCCAAATGAAATTTTATAACCCTATATATGTTAGTTGAAATCCTAAAATTGACCTAGCTAAAATTTAAACAGAACTAATCTAGATCAATTCATAATCATGAATTGGGAATGACATAGTACTTGGTTATGCATGTTGATATAGTAAAAATAAGAAAACAACTAAATATATCAAGATTTATTTGTAGAAAACTATCACATGAAATAAATATAATAAATTCATTAGGTCTAATTTAATCAAAAGAACATGTGATGATACATAACTAGATCTACTCAGATTGATCTAGTAGGAAAAATTCAAGATACTAAGTATAATGAAAAGAATGAAGGGAATAGAGACTCGAAAGAGGATAAAAAATATTTAAGATGTGAAGGTGATGAAAATAAATTATAATTGATAACATGTATTTATCTTTTAAAGCACCATGTGTTAGGTTGTGGAGCTAAAAGCTTCACCAGGATGCAAACAGGAGAAGTTACAGAGGATGCAGAGTTTGGGGGAGTTGCAAAATTAGTTACAGAGAAACTGGCGTCGGTCTGATCAACCGACATCAGTCAGATGGTAGTGAGGAAGCAACCAGCGTCGGTTACCAGTCGGTCGACATCGGTCATGGAGGTGCCGGCATCGACAGCCTATGCGTGAACAGGCAATTCGCATGTTGATCCAAGAGAGTCTATTTTTGGACTGTTTGTTTGCATGTTGAAGGCTAGTCTTAGTCTTGAGTTACGTGTCTAATTATTGTAATTAGATTATTCTAATTATTGTAAGCATGAGATCTATATATGGACTCATGGGCTGTATTGTAAACTTGTAGCTAGAGAGTAAGAGAGCAATAAGCTCCTTCAGATAGAGGAGAGCAATGGTGATTTTCTCCTAGTGCCACAGTACCAAGGTGGGTACTGGTTTGGAGAATCAGTAGGGTTCTTCATATGTGTATGATCTTGGTCAGCATGTGTGCATGACTTTCTATAGGAGATCTACAATGGTGAGTAAGGTCTAGTGATTTACAGGTAGCAGCAGAGAGCAGGAGATCTACTTGGAGTATGGTTGTGTACTTGACGAACTGGCAGTGTGTTACTGACTGGTTGGAGAGGTGAACATCAATTCTGTATTGGAGTTGATTGTTGTGACCGAGAGAGAGAGGAAAGAAAGTCTTGAGGTGTGGCGAGCCTTTGAGGTGGAAGAAGAAGTGGCATCTTCTTTATTGTATATTCTTCTGAGTGATTATTAATACAATTGTGTATTGTCTCTCAATTCCTGTGTTGTTTCATATTTCTAGTTACTTTATATTTATGGTTAAATTTTGTGATTAGTTGCTAATACAAGAAGTAATCATATGTGCTCTAATTGGTAGAGCAAGATCCTGACTAAGTAGGCATCGAAGCATGTTTATTGTTCTAGGTTCCTGACAATTGGTATCAGAGCTTTTGGTTGGGTTGACTAACAGGTGGTTTTAGATCTGGTAGTGTTTTTTGATTACAGGTCACTCACAGGGGTTTCAAATTGAGTGGGAGTATATCAATGGTAGAAGAAAGTAAGCTACGAATGGAGAAACTGAATAGCATGAATGGTCTGATTGATGGAAAGAAAAAGCAGGTAAAAAGAGATTGTTGGTCGGTAGAAGATCAGCGCGTAGAAGCATATGTTGCAGGTGATGTTGCACGGAATGTTCTGGATAAAGTGGAATATTTGTTTACAGATTCTTTTACCTCTTTCCATGCAGCTCGAAATAGAGCATCTTTTCATAGGTATGTCTTTGGAGACTTTGGAGAGATTTATTTAGGGGTTGGAGAGCCTTGTCAGATTATTGACGAAGGGGAAGTGAAGCTGAAATTGCAGACGAATGACACACAGTGGTTGAAGGAAGTCATGCAGGTACCAGTCTTGGAGATGAGTCTAATTTTTCAAGAAATTTGGGTGATAGGAGATGCACTGTAACTCTCACAGCAAATACACTTGAATTAGATGGTGGTAAGAAAGTAGGTATCCTTTATCTATCTACTTATATTACTGATTCACCTTCTGTTGCAGAGATGTGGCTTCATGGGCTTGGTCACATATGTAGGAGGGGAATGCAGGTTCTCAAGTGGAAGATAGATGTTTTTGACAAGCTAAAGAACTGGAAAGCCTTGGTGTTCATGGAGGAGATGACAGATAGAGATCAGGTGAGGAAACTGAATTATTCTGAGCAGAGCAGGGTTGATTTGATCAAGATTTTGATCCATGGAGAGCTCGTAGGTAAAAAGTTATCACTCACAGACGAACACAGGTACCGGCATCGATCAGACAGTAACTGACATCGGCAATAGGAAGACTGATGTCGGTCATGAAGGAACCTACGTCAGAAAAAAGGACACCGGTGTCGACCAGGGAAACGACGTCGGCAGTCAGGGTCAGTACAAGGAGCTGACACCGGTCAGAAGCAGACTGGGAGATGGCCGAGATCGGTCACTGGTACGAATGGTGGGTGGACAGCAAGCTATCAACAAGTCTCAAAGGCTCATGTCGAGGTCAGAAAGGGTAAGTGAACCTCATATTCATTGTTTACCTTCTTTATTTTGCTTATTGATGGTCAAGAACCAGGAAGATGGAAGAGGCAATGCAGGTAGAATCCAGATACAGTGGGAGCTTGGCATGGATGAGGAGTGTGAGTCCTTGGAGAAGAACCAAACAGGTGTCTGTTGGTAGAGTTGTCAGTTGGAAGTGAGCACTGAGAGAGGGAATGGATTCTCAAGTTAAAGAAGAGAGTGGATGGACACAAGAGATAGAAGGCTATGGCATATGGTCTTTAAGAAGCTGCAGGACAGTGGTACAGGTTTGACATGTGGATGACTAAGCATGGCTTCAGTCAATGTCAGTGTAACTATTGTGTTTGTCTTACCAGGTGGATGATGATTGCAACATTATCCAGTCACTGTATGTGGGTTATTTGCTAGCAAGTTTGTACATACAGGGATTTGTTGAGCTAAGGGTAAGGTTAGTTCAGAGGTGTGTCATGAAGAATTTGGAGCAGCAAAATTCTTTGGCATATGAGACATGGAGATTTTATCTCCAGTGGGAGATGATGTGAAGATGGTGTTGGCAGGGTTCATGATGCAGGATGTAGAATCAGAAAGCACACCAAGGGCTAGACGGTTCAAGCTTAAAACAGGGTTCAAAATCACATGAGGTATAGTGTAGGCCTGAGTTTTTTCCCAAGCAGTGGGGGTTGTCAGAAAGTATGGAGCCAATTTGGGGAAGGAGTACTAGAGGGAAATTCAGTGGGATCAGCAGTAGGGATTCTTGTTATGCAGGGTCAAGTTCTTCACTACATGTATATGTAGGTTCGGATGTGGCAGGTTACTTGAATGATAGGTGTAGCATCACAAGTTGTGTGGTGGTTAGTCTTCGGCGTTGATCTTGAAGAGGAATACAAGCCAAGGAATAATTTAGAAAGTGTACAGGTACAGGTACATGTGCAACTATTTATCTCCAAATGGGAGATTGTTAGGTTGTGGAGCTAAAAGCTTCACCAAGATGCAAATAGGAGAAGTTACGAAGGATGTAGAGTTGTGGGGAGTTGCAAAATCAGTTGCAGGGAAACCGACATCAGTCTGATCAACCGACATCGGTCAGATGGCAGTGAGGAGGCAACTGGCGTCGGTTACTAGTCGGCCGACATCGGTCATGGAGGTGCCGGCGTCGGCAGCCTGTGCGTGAATAGGTAGTTCGCATGTTGATCTGAGAGAGTCTATTTTTGGATTGTTTGTTTGCATGTTGAAGGCTAGTCTTAGTCTTGAGTTGCGTGTCTAATTATTGTAATTAGGTTAGTCTAATTATTGTAAGCATGAGATCTATATATGGACTCATGGGTTGTATTCTAAACTTGTAGCTAGAGAGTAAGAGAGCAATAAGCTCCTTCAGATAGAGGAGAGCAATGGTGCGTTCCTCCTAGTGCCACAGTACCAAGGTGGGTACTGGTTTGGAGAATTAGTAGGGTTCTTCGTATGTGTATGATCTTGGTCAGCATGTGTGCATGACTTTCTATAGGAGATCTACAATGGTGAGTAAGGTCTAGTGATTTGCAAGTAGCAGCAGAGAGTAGGAGATCTACTTGGAGTACAGTTGTGTACTTGACGAACTGGCAGCGTGTTACTGACTAGTTGGAGAGGTGAACATCAATTCTGTATTGGAGTTGATTGTTGTGACCGAGAGAGAGAGGGAAGAAGGTCTTGAGGTGTGGCGAGCCTTTGAGGTGGAAGAAGAAGTGGCATCTTCTTTATTGTATATTCTTCTGAGTGATTATTAATACAATTGTGTATTGTCTCTCAATACCTGTGTTGTTTCATATTTCTAGTTACTTTATATTTTTGGTTAAATTTTGTGATTAGTTGCTAATACAAGAAGTAATCATATGTGCTCTAATTGGTAGAGCAAGATCCTGACTAAGTAGGCATCAGAGCATGTTTATTGTTCTAAGTTCCTGACAATTGGTATTAGAGCTTTTGGTTGGGTTGACTAATAGGTGGTTTCAGATCTGGTAGTGTTTTTTGATTACAGGTCACTCACAGGGGTTTAAGATTGAGTGGGAGTATAGCAATGGCAGAAGAAAGTAAGCTACGAATGGAGAAATTGAATAGCATGAATGGTCTGATTGATGGAAAGAAAGAGCAGGTAAAAAGAGATTGTTGGTTGGTAGAAGATCAGCGCGTAGAAGCATATGTTGCAGGTGATGTTGCATGGGATGTTCTGGATAAAGTGGAATATTTGTTTACAGATTCTTTTGCCTCTTTCCATGCAGCCCGAAATAGAGCATCTTTTCATAGGTATGTCTTTGGAGACTTTGGAGAGATTTATTTAGGGGTTGGAGAGCCTTATCAGATTATTGACGAAGGGGAATCGAAGCTGAAATTGCAGACGGATGACACACAGTGGTTGAAGGAAGTCATGCAGGTACCAGTCTTGGAGATGAGTCTAATTTCTTCAAGAAATTTGGGTGATGGGAGATGCACTGTAACTCTCATAGCGGATACACTTGAATTAGATGGTGGTAAGAAATTAGGTATCATTTATCTATCTACTTATATTATTGTTTCACCTTTTGTTGCAGAGATGTGGCTTCATGGGCTTGGTCACATATGTAGGAGGGGAATCCAGGTTCTCAAGCAGAAGACAGATGTTTTTGACAAGCTAAAGAACTGGAAAGCCTTGGTGTTTATGGAGGAGATGACGAACAGAGATCAAGTGAGGAAACTAAATTATTCTGAGCAGAGCAGGGTTGATTTGATCAGGATTTTGATCCATGGAGAGCTCATAGGTAAAAAGTTATCACTCACAAATGAACATAGGTAGCAGCGTCAATCAGACAGTAACTGATGTCAGCAATAGGAAGACCGACGTCCGTCATGAAGGAACTGATGTTGGCAAAAAGGACACCGGCATCGGCCAAGGAAATGACATCGGCAGTCAGGGTCAGTACAGGGAGCCGACATCAGTCAGGAGCAGACTGGGAGATGGCTGAGATCAGTCATTGGTACAGATGGTGGGCAGACAGCAAGCTGTCAACAAGTCTCAAACACTCATGTCAAGGTTAGAAAGGGTAAGTGAACCTCATATTCGTTGTTCACCTTCTTTATTTTGCTTATTGATGGTCAAGAACCAGGAAGATGGAAGAGGCAATGCAGGTAGAATCTAGATACAGTGGGAGCTTGGCATGGATGAGGAGTGTGAGTCCTTGGAGAAGAACCAAACAGGTGTTTGTTGGTAGAGTTCTCAGCTGGAAGTAAGCACTGAGAGACAGAATGGATTCCCAAGTTAAAGAAGAGAGTGGATGGACACAAGAGACAGAAGGCTATGTCATATGGTCTTGAAGAAGCTGCAGGACAGTGGTACAGGTTTGACATGTGGATGACTAAGCATGGCTTCAGTCAATGTCAGTGTAACTATTGTGTTTGTCTTACCAGGTGGATGATGATTGCAACATTATCTAGTCATTATATGTGGGTTATTTGCTAGCAAGTTTGTACATACAGGGATTTGTTGAGCTAAGGGTAAGGTTAGTTCAGAGGTGTGTCATGAAGAATTTGGAGCAGCGAAATTCTTTGGCATATGAGACATGGAGATTTTATCTCTAGTGGGAGATGATGTGAAGACGGTGTTGGCAGGGTTCATGATGCAGGATGCAGAATCAGAAAGCACACCAAGGGCTGGACAGTTCAAGCTTAGAACAGGGTTTGAAATCACATGAGGTCTAGTGTAGACCTGATTTTTTTCCCAAGCAGTGGGGGTTGTCAGAAAGTATGGAGCCAATTCAGGGAAGGAGTACTGGAGGGCAGTTCAGTGGGATCAGCAGCAGGGATTCTTGTTATGCAGGGTCAAGTTCTTCACTACATGTATATGTAGGTTCAGATGTGGCAGGTTACTTGAATGATAGGTGTAGCATCACAGGTTGTGTGGTGGTTAGTCTTCAGGGTTGATCTTGAAGAGGAATACAAGCCAAGGAATAATTTAGACAGTGTACAGGTACAGGTACAGGTGTAGCTATTTATCTCCAAGTGGGAGATTATTAGGTTGTGGAGCTAAAAGCTTCACTAGGATGCAAACAAGAGAAGTTACAGAGGATGCAGAGTTATAGGGAGTTGCAAAATTAGTTGCAGGGAAACCAGCGTCGGTCTGATCAACTGACGTCGGTCAGATGGCAGTGAGGAAGCAACCGACGTCAGTTACCAGTCGGCCGACATCGGTCATGGAGGTGCCGACGTCGGCAGCCTATGCGTGAACAGGCCGTTTGCATGTTGATCTGAGAGAGTCTATTTTTGGACTGTTTGTTTGCATGTTGAAGGCTAGTCTTAGTCTTGAGTTGCGTGTCTAATTATTGTAATTAGGTTAGCCTAATTATTGTAATCATGAGATCTATATATGGACTCATGGGCTGTATTGTAAACTTGTAGCTAGAGAGTAAGAGAGCAATAAGCTCCTTCAAATAGAGGAGAGCAATGGTGCGTTCTTCCTAGTGCCACAGTAACAAGGTAGGTACTGGTTTGGAGAATCAGTAGGGTTCTTCATATGTGTATGATCTTGGTCAGCATATGTGCATGACTTTCTATAGGAGATCTACAATGGTGAGTAAGGTCTAGTGATTTGCAGGTAGTAGCAGAGAGCAGGAGATCTACTTGGAGTACAGTTGTGTACTTGACAAACTGGCAGCGTGTTACTGACTGGTTGGAGAGGTGAACATCAATTCTGTATTGAAGTTGATTTTTGTGACCGAGAGAGAGAGGGAAGAAGGTCTTGAGGTGTGGCGAGCCTTTGAGGTGGAAGAAGAAGTGGCATCTTCTTTATTGTGTATTCTTCTGAGTGATTATTAATACAATTGTGTATTGTCTCTCAATTCCTGTGTTGTTTCATATTTCTAGTTACTTTATATTTCTAGTTAAATTCCGTGATTAGTTGCTAATACAAGAAGTAATCATATGTGCTCTAATTGGTAAAGCAAGATCCTGACTAAGTAGGCATCGGAGCATGTTTATTGTTCTAGGTTCCTGACACCATGAACTATCCCCATCCTTTCCCTGATGCAATCCTTGGAACATGCACTGGAGGAGATTGATTGACAAGTCCTTTAAGAGACATTATTAATAACTAAAAAATATAAGTGTATATAATTATAATGGTTACATAATGAAAAATAATGGATAAATAAAAATTATGGTGAATATCAATCTATGAATGATGCATGAATAGATGATAAATAAATATCTTCTTTGGGGCCCCACTCATTGAAACTAATGAGTTGTAAAGACTATAAATAAGAGATAATGGTATAAACATAATTAAATTTGACAGTAGAAGAATATTTTTTTTTTTAGTAGTTATCAATGGGATCAACATGGTTGATCTAGTTGAGTTAGTTATAAGTATTGGGTTAGTGGTGTCAATTTAGTTTTTTCTTCAACCAATCATATCAACCTTGTCAATTCAATTGGAAACATAAAAGAATGCATTATCATGGTGAACTCAATTGATTTTCTATGAAAAATTCAAATGAATTGACATGGTCGATTCCATTTGAATTTTATGATTTTTTTTATCATGGAGGTTAGGGAATGACTTAGACTAACATTTGACCTATATGACTAAATAGTTATGTAATCCTTGGGAGGTGATTTAAGCTAATTTTTAGTATTATGTGTAGTGTTAATCTTAGCTATGATGCACTTCATGTTATTAATGTTAACAAAGTTCACCACTTGAGTGGAAGAGATAGGGTTAGAAATTGTATCTATAACATTGGCAGTTGGATCTAAACTTATGGGATTTTGAGCTTGAGAAACATTTATTGGTTTTAGAGAGTTGATTATTGGTGTATTGAGAATGATTAGGCAGATGATTTTTTAAAATTTTAAAGTGAACATTATCTTGGATAAGTGCATCATGATTGACTTTACCTTCATGACCTTTAGCGACATTATTGAAAACTTGATAGCTTATCTTCTCATAGAATCATGGTCAAATTTATGACTAGGGATAAAGTCATATACTAAAGTATAAAAAGAATGAAAATTATCATGAGAATTATCCCAACTAATGTAGAACCAGCAAAACTTTTGTCGATCATGCCATTGGCGTTTACTTCAACTATTATCAATATTTCTAGGTATAAGTCTAGGAAGGTGCTTCCTAAGCTATATTAGGTTAAGAAGATGATGTAGATTTTAACTTTGGTTTTTAGAAGGAGAAGAAGGTTGGAAAGAGTTTCCAACTATGTGTGTGGAAATATCTACTTCTTTGGATCCTCCTAACATGATCGCATGAAAAGTCTTCTTAGATTCATGACTATGATCATAACTATTAGTAACACCATCATCATTAGCATGTTTGTTTTTATCAGGTCTCATAATCACTCAAATTCCTTGTTTAGTTTTATAAATTTTAAATCATATTTGGAGATGGTTTTGTCTATTAATATTATCAAAAGATTCATATAATGAATTAGAAGTAGAACTAACGATGTATTACAAATTAGATTTCAAGGCAATTTTCAAAAGGTTAAAAATTTTATATTTAGTCATGTTATGTTTATATTTGTTAGTTGGTGATTTCCAATGCTTAATAAAGTCTTGGGTGGTTTCATTATTTACTTAATTACAATTCTTAAATATAGATAAGTTATTTTTAGGCAAGTCATGATATTATAATTCTTGAATCAATGTGTTTACTAAGTCTTTTAAATTGGTTATAGATTCAAAATTAATTTGTTTTTACCATTCTAAAGAATCATCTATTAGGGTTTTTACAATTATTTTAGCACCAAAAAAGGTGTTAAGTTTAATACAATCCTTATAAATATTACCAAATGCCTTTAGATGTAAAATTAGGGTATTGGATCCATTATATGAGATAATGGGATTAATTCCACAAATGTTATTTTTTTCATTTAGAGGCATTGAGGACTTGATTTGGAGTGTTTAATGACTTTATTATTAATAGGAGGTTGTGGGATGAGATTCCCAATATGATTGCTAAGGGAGGCTAGGGGAAATTTGATTAGGCATTTCTCACTAGACCTGTTGAGTTTTATACTACATTTACATGAGCTGATTTTGTATTTACATGAATTATTTATAATTAGTAATTTTTATGATACCCATTTGGTTTATGAACTTCAAAATTACTTTTGTTGCATCAAGATTGTTGTGGGTTGAAGTAGAAACTTTGGTACCATGTTGAAAACCTTGAAAATAAAAATAATTGGAATTAATATTTTTCTTAATGTAATATTTTTGGGTAGAAGCATCAAAACTAAGATCATCCATGCTTGTAGCTAAAGTAAACATGGTGGATATAGAAGGGAGAGGGGAATTTGAGAATTGACTTACCCCAAGTCCTATCGTAAAGCTACATGGAGGAGAAGATGTCTTCATAAAATGACATAGCATTAGGTCATAGATAACTATGGGATCCTTTCTCCTATATTCAAACTGATTTTGGAGAATAAATTTCATTTTAGCGGTGTAATCAATAATATCTTCCTCTTCACCCTCAAATTCATGGGTTTCAATGGTTTTTTTCTTAAATTTATTCTTATTGTATGGTTCCTAGCATTTAGTTCTAGTTAAAGTCATATTAAAACCATTAAAAGGATAATATTAGGAGATATAAAATTTAAAATTGGTAGGTCATTGAGAATATTTATTGGTATTTATCAATTCCATAGCAGTAGGATTTTTGATACATAATTCCTAAAAAATTTGGTCAGTTTTATCTTTGGATTTCTATAAATATTTCATTTTGGAAATGAATAACAATATTTTAGGGGGTGAAATGGCAAATAAATTATGTTTGACAAATTGGAAAACTAGAAACATGAATACAATCCAACCAAAAATTAATAATGGTGAATCCAAATGTGATGATAATGTTAACAAGCATGGAAAGGAAAATGTGAATCTGACCTAACATAGTGGTGGAGTAAGATTAATGTTGGGTTCGTATTTGGAAAATGTGTTCAATAATATAAATATTCTCTAGTATATCAAAAAGAGAATACCATACTAGGACCAACTACATATAGAAATGTTTCATCAAAAATTAGACGGGCTATAAGCAAGATTTGTTTGTAAAAGGGGTATCAAGGATTTAATAAGGAAACTACATGCAATAAATTGATGAGCAAGGTAAACTAGATCCAATATGGTAATAAGCTAATATAATAAGATATAAATGCTAAACAACTATAAGGGATTGTAACTACATGAAAAGTTAGTGAAAACTAACCTAAGCCTGGATAAAGGAATCTAACTATAGTTGTATTTCAAGCCTACATAACATACACTAGTATAAGTGTAAAGATAGTCTAGGAGAGGAAAGTGTTGTGAACAACATGCCCCCATTTTAAAAAATAGGGACTCATTCATTAAAAATATAATATTATTCTAAGAAACCCTGATAACACATTCATGGACCTAGTTTAACTTGAATATAGTTGAGGATCATGATCTTGCACTTTTAAATATCTATCCAATGCACCCTTTTCATGTTAAAATCACTATAGGTATTTAGTATTTTTTTCTATGTATTTATATAAAGTTCACAATTGCTTTAAAATCAAATTTAATTTAATCTAAATACTTACGTGAAATCATTTTATGGTGTGATGTGTGTGTTTATCATGAACTTTATTACCATGTGTTTTATTATCATGTAACTATTATCATGAACTATACATCCAAAAAGATCCCTCCTAAAAAAATAGAAAACCTAAGGCCATTCACTTAATGCTACACAATTTTGTAATATCACATTTTATTGTTATTTTGGTAATTTTTATTCCTTAGATTTCATATTACTTATGTTTATGTATACATTATTTCCATAGACTTCTTCACACTTCCACAGACTTCCTCTACTAATTTCAATAACTTTGTGACCTTGAGGCAATCACAAGGCACCACATGTCATTCCCTCTTACCCACACAATCATAAACTTTGTCACAATAAATATCAACTATGTGAATGTAACAAACACTTTATGACTCAGACTCAATAGCAAGATGCCACATGTCTCACTTTGATTGATCATTTAGTCTAAGACTTCATTACATAAATAAAAAGAACTGTGAGGTATTTTCTACTCATTTACTCCAAATTAATCACATCATGACATGTCACATTTTTAATAGCATGCAATTATAATGAATTGCAAAGATTTTCATAATCTTAAGAACTTCATGACTCTTATCCACAAAAAACACTCCATGTGGCCAATTTCCATTGGTAATAGGATATACATAAATGAATAAAGGATTTATTCCCATTCAAAAATCTAAATAAGTGGAAAATAGTTAGAAAATTAATAGATGTTTAGGTTTCAATTTGAAAAAATTTAGGGAGCACACATACGACATGGTACATAACTACTAGAACTATGTGTTTCTCATAGCTTCAAGGTTGTGTGATGGTGACACATGGATAACCATGATCTATTGTGAATAAAACCATGAGCAAATAGGTGCAAATGATAATGGGAAAAAAATCTAAAATAGTTATGAAAGGCCACCTTCCTTAATAAATGTGCATGTAAGATGCGACTAAAGTTATCATTCAAGACTTAAACTAGGAAAGGGTAAAATCATGATTTAATTATTATTTTAGTTTTCATAAGTGGATCCATTTCAAAAAAATAAAAAATAGAGCACATAATATTCTAAAATAATGTATACTATTTCAAGATGAGTTCATTGGCACTAAAGAATGTGACTCTTGGTTAGAATGCAATCTGATACTTAGAATGGCTTCGTCTTCTTCCTCTCCTAGTTCAACCCAAGAATATATAAGTATAATTTTTATTATAGACATGGGACTCAAGTATTATAATTCCATTTTTAAGGAGGTAGAAGATATACAAGTAATTCTAAATAATAAATGTGCCTCTTAAGATGATATAAACTATTATAAAGACCTAATTTCCATTCAAAATATGGGTTTATACTAGGAAACTACTATACCATAAATATTTTCATGCATCAACCTCTTATTTAATTTGTTTATTAGATTTGCCTATAGAGACGACATGGTTTTATCACCTAATCTCAAGTATAAAATAACATTTATAGTGGGGATGGATTTCAAAAAGTATTATAGGTTACCACCCCCTAAATTTTTTATATAATTAGGCAATGGCCTTAGAGTCTCTCAATATTCATGATCTTAGAGAGACTCTCAAATATTAGGTATAATATACTAATGAATGGATCAATAGGGATGATATTGACATTTTTCCCATCAGGGTATTTAAAATTGGGATCAAAGTGAGAATGGATCTAATGAACTAGATATATGAAGCTGTAAAAATTACCCATGTCATAAAGCTTTGTGTCCCTTTATTGTCCATGATCATAAAATATAAACATGGTCCTACTCTAAAGGAGGTAATTTATTATAATGTCAAGCTACAAGTGTTAGTATTTTGGCAAGGGACGAGTTTCTACATGATGTCCTACTTAGTGGATGCAACTTATGATACAGTGAAATTTGAAATTCCATAATTCCCTAGATGGTCTCCATCTTCACAAACCCCCATTCACAAACAATTTTCCAGAATATGTATGTTCAAATAATGAAACTTTTTTTAAGGAGATATGTGACTTCTTTTATCCACAAGTATATTTGTGAATCAACAAGATAAGAATGCCAAGGATTTATAATAAAATGAAAAAATCAATTTTAAACATTTGAGCTTATTAGTATTATCTATATTTTAAAATCATTTAGATATAAGGAATCCTAGTGTCACCTTTGAAATTTTACAACTATGTAATGTACAAGTTAGAAAAATAAGAGGTGGATTATTAGTTTATTACATGAGTGGGTGGACAATGCAAATTTAATAAAAAAGATTCATGGAATCTTACATCTATGAAAATAGGGAGGATTTTTTTTTTAAATAAGTACCAACACTCTAAGAACTAGCTACACATTGGTCCTTGTTTAATATGGATGACCATGAGTTAAGGCATTAGGATACCACAAATAATGGGAAAATACATCTACATATATTGACGGAAAAAATCAATGTGGTGTATAATCACAATGATCACCCACATGTTAGAATTTATATGAATTTAGATAATGACAATGAGGTCAATGTTAATATGAGAGATACATGATTGGTTATATCAAATCCCTAACAAGATCAATCTTGAGAGGAAGAAAAGTTAGATGCCTATTTGCTTTCAAAGAAATAACTAGGATAGATCCCACTCTTAATATCAATGTGTTTCAAGGTATTCTTCTTCCATCATTATCTCCATGGATGAATGGGGATACTAGGGTACTAAGGTATCCACCACCGTACCCTAATCCTATGATTTTTGATAGTTATGTTGTTACTCCACTAGTTTCATCATGAGTAAGGATGATTGAAAATGTTGACACTCACATTCCCACTCCTCCAACCTCATCTATGGTTATAACACTACCTACCCATGTAATAATACCTTTGACCCTTAAACATGTCCACAATTTAAAAATGTTTTAATCCATCATTGAAATTCAAGGTAGGAAGGCTACTCCTAATATAATGATTCAGACTATTGAAATCCTAGTGGCATCCATTATAATTTCAATATAGTCAATCACCCTTCCAAAGCTTACTCCATATTATAATGTTTTATTTATAGCTTCTCCTTATGTGATGACTTTAGTTTCTTTAGATATTAAAGTCCCCCAAAAATAATTATAAATACAATCTCAATTATAGATCTTTACACTGCAGTCCTCATCGGTATTAATGGAACTTATGAATGTCATGCCCACTTCAAATGTGACTATGATATCTATTTTACCTAGTGTCATCAGCCTGACGATATCAAATATATATAAATCTCAAGGAAATAAATTGTTTGATACCATCCCTCTGCTAATGTTTCATGAAAAATATTTCAACAATAAAGGTCCATCTATATTTTAAAAATATATATTCATTATATATATATAATGAAACCCAAATTCAAACCCTATTAAATATACATAAACATCCTAATTTGGTCAAGAAACCACAAGTATTATGTCTTTTGTTGCTCTTTCACATGAAGGTCTTAGTGATGATTATAGTCCTTGTTCACATGGTCATTTTGAGTCTTTAAATCTTTATTATGTCTTATTTTCCTTGTTTTCAACACTTCTAGTAGTCACAGGTCACCTTTTCCCAATCACAGGGGGCCCTAGCCTATCTTCCCTAATTTTATCATGATTTTGAGCCCTACTACACTAGCACCACTTTCAAGATAGTAAAACCACATAGCGTTAGTGTCCACTTATGAATCTAGTGTTTGATGGACCCTTTCACCTATATTTGAATCCTAACCCCTCTATGAGACTTCTCTTCTTTTTTTATCTCTCTTTTATGACTTGTCATCTAGTGAATAGGGTATTATATTCAAAATAAATATCCTTCTATATAAAGAACCTCACAAGGCATTTTACATCTAAAACTTATTATTTTGGCACTTATTTACATAAAATCAACCATAGTAAAACTCAAATACTCTACATACTACTCAATCTTCACACCTAGACATTACATGCTTGATCAAAGAAGGGCCCAAGAGAAAATCATTCTAGTATACCAAGAAAGTTGATGGTACACATTATCTAAGAGAGAACCACATACGATATGATACCCCTAGCATTAGGGTTAATGTAGGCAGTGGCTAGGATAATAGGGGTTCGACTCCATGTGATCATAACATCCCAAAACCTAATTTTTGCTTTCCTTTTTACATTTGATCAATTTATAATTTCATGTGTGAAAGTATTCATTAGGGTTTTAGAGGAGATTTGACCAAAATAATAACACAGACGAGCACCTAAAAGACATAGAACCACCTATAGGACCTATAAAACCTCCCATAACTTCCCTGAAAGTTTCAGACAGTCCCTATAGGAAGGACATTATTACCAAAATTAAAAATTGGTGCTACATGGTACTACTATCATGATAGGAGCGTTATTATCCAGAGCTAGATATTAACAAACAATAAAAATACAAAATGTTCCTTTGTCTTTACTCAGTCATTTCCAGTACCCTGATCCGCATAAAACTCTATTTATCTCTAGATAATTTTATTTTCTCTTCTCACTTGCTATTTTTAAAAAGTTCAATTAAATCAATAATTTATAGATTTATTCTATATTATAAAAAATACTCAGCCCTTTAAATACATAGGATTTACACAAGTAAACCCTTAAAATGTTAAAACATTTGGTGAACCCACCTTACTTCGAATATTGCTTCAAACTCTAATTTTTCTTAGGGTTTACCTTCTCAAAATATTGTGTATTAAATTAAGGTTACAAAATTATTATTTTATGATTTTTTTGGCATAACATAGCTAATTTAATTAATTTTATACTAAGGTTTCATTTATTTAATGTAATTTACATTTTTACAATGCAACCTTAAATCAAACCCCTATATCCACATACTAGGTCCCTATAGATACAAATATTAGCAATTAGGGTTTCGATCACAATCTTATTTTCTATTACAAACTTTGTTCAAAATTTCTCACATAGGGTAGATATACTTATGTTAGATTATATTCTACAACTTGTGTGTTTATCATTCCTTGTTTACACTATCTTTTTTGGCAAGTTTAAAATGGCATCTAAAAAATCTTCTACCCTTCATCCACTTGATGCACTTTTGAATTTATCTCATGATTATAAAAATGAATGGACTAATTTTTAATATTGTACATTAGAGCATAATAATGACTTCATTTATAATGATGATGATGACTATTGTTATAATGATGGCTATGAGGATTACTATGAGCATGACAATGAAAATGAACATGAAAATGTATTAGATACATCATCTTCTCCTTCCTCTCACTCTTATCTTACTCCTCAAAATCAAACTAAAAATATAATGCCAAAATAACCTCTTGTTGGTAGTTCTTTATTCCAATGTGATCTTAGTTTTTCAACTACTTTTACTACATTATTCAAATTAAATCAATATAAGTACACTACACTAAAACCACTTTTACATGATTCAAGTAAAGTAGATAGGAACAATGAATCTTATTTACCCTTCTCAATTACATTTGAAAAATCAAGTATCAATGATGTTACATCTGTTAAAAATGCACAAAATAATGTAGATGAAATAATTTTATCACCTTCCTTCACATTCTAGGCTCAATGCAATGAATCTTTACAACAAGTTGATATTATAAATATCTCTAACTCCTCTCCTATATATCATAATATGCAAAAAGAAAAAATGGTTATTACTTTTCCTCCCCTTGTTTCCAAAATTAAAAGTGATAATCATGTTTTCATTTCACACATAGCTAGTGAACAAATGCCTTGTATTACACCTAAATTTGATGACACATTGCATAGTAGTAAAAAGTCAAAATTTTCCCCTTCTCTTTCTCTTAATGAGAATGTGGATGACACTTTTCTACTCTTACTTCTACAAATTAATTAAATTATGATTTGGTTGAACCATGGGATAATAATGACTACTATGATTATGATGAAGATGACATAGAATCTACACCTTCTACTTCTTTTCCTACATCACCTATATCTTATTCAACCAAACACTAGGTCACATGTAAAAATACACACACACACACACACACACACTCATTATTACATTCATAATTTACATTTACTTGAGAATAAAGTACCTTATATTCAAGTAGCATGTGATACTTCTTCACAACTTAATAATATAAAAGATACAAATGAATCTCCATTAACACCCTTAATACAGTAGAACATGTTTCTCAAACTAACCTAAACGAGGGTGGTAGCTCATTTCCCTATAACCAGGTCATAGAAATCACACCTCCAAAGGTTTTTGAGATCAAACCAACCCTCTCTAAATAAGATTTCCAATATAATGTACCAATGGCTAAGATAAATAACAAAATCCAAACATTAAATGAACCCTTTGATGATAATAATATACCTTCATAAGTGTTAATTTATTTAATGTATGTTATGGGTGATCTACAACAATAAGTAAATCATATCACTTTGAATATTAAATCATACCAATCTTGGGTCAATGTTAATGTTATACATGGAAACCTCATTGCACATTGAATCTCAACTACACAGTTTTCACACAACTTTCAAATATTAGTGCTACCTATATTTGATGGACATGGAGATCCATTCTTGCACCTTAAAGATTATGAGAAATTCATGGTCCATATTACAAATAATTTAAATCTACTATAGTTGTTTCCAAATTCCTTAGATAGGAAAGCAATAGATTGATTCCAGCATACAATCCCTAGTGGATACATATACACATATGAGGAACTAGAGATAGTTTGTCTTAGGTAATACATGTAAAATTAGGGACCCCTAGTCACACATGAAAGGTTACCTTCATTACATCAAGGTGAGATAGATCCAACATATGAATACATTCTAAGGTTCAAAGCTTGTTTACATTAATTGATTTATCAATCGACATATTTAGAAGTATAGTTCATCTTTGTCAAAATTTTAATCTATCCTCTCAATAAGATATTGTTATATCAAACATTTAATCATTATGACATCTATGTAACATAGTTATAGCATTAGAGGTAGAGTTAGGATTAGCAGTTACATAGTCAGAGGTAGATTTGGCTATAAACCCCTCAGAGCCTCAGTCATCTAATCTAGTATACGAGCCTACTCCAATTCAAATTAATAACTTCATAGAATAGATACCACTAATAAATATACTTAAAAAAGGTAAATAACCACTCTACATATCACCTTATACAGTGAGTAAAACATAAGATATACATAGAGGGGTTATACAATTTTTAAATAAGGCTAGGCCTCGTGACATTTTGCTTACACTACTAAATAGGGGGATAATCATAGTTCCTTATACTCATCATCATCCACCACATCATTTACACTAGGTACCATATAATACATAGTGTCATTTTCAAAATATAATTGAACAATTAGATGATCATTATGCATTTTGAGCTTGAATTGACTAGTATGTTACTCAAGGCATCATAGAATTTTCACAGGGGGCATCGAGCTCCCATTCACCATATTCTCCTTGATCACACTCCTCTATAACAGAGTTATCCCAAGACATTCCTTTTAAGGAACCATCGGTTACTCATCATATGATCCTTATGAATTCTAGGACACCTATTTATGATCAGTCTCATATACCATAATTTTAGCAACAATGTCAACCAATTCATAGAGATTAGAATAAAACTCTAATGCATACACTAATCAACATATAAAGGAATAACTATAAACCCAAGGGAATAATTTTAGTTCAAACACTAATAAATATATATATGGAAATGACTATAGATATTACATCTCTAGTTCATACATTGATCAATATATTTACCAGAAATCATGCAACTTAGAGTGAAGTTTCAACACATCAACCAATCAAGCTTTCTGCACTAGAGTTTATATATCTACACACTAGTAATGCATCACATGCAGATCTAGTTTCAAAATCTCATTATACATTGGTATAGCATGAGCAGTATGGTCATTAGTTATCCATGCCATTCAGGTTTAGATAAAGCATACTTCCTTCACATGTTATACACACAAATCTTATGGCATACAAAAAAAATCCTATACCAATAAATACAAATTCCTAATACACTCCATATATGTCTAAACATTCTTAAAATAGATACAAATTCATTAGTTCTACTTCAATAAAAAAATTCTAACCATATACACATATCATCATTTCAAATAATCAAAAAAATCAAAACAATTAAACACAACATCTAACAAGTCCCATTTACCAATACACATAGATCAAAAATTTAAACAACAAATATCCACATATATAACTAATAATACAATTTTAATAAAAAAATATTTTATCACTCAATGATGTAGACATGACTACTAGAACCAACTCCCTCACTCTCACTCTCAAATACATCAAAAATAGAACTAGAGGCCCCGCTATCTCTACGTAACCCAGATCAATGACTCCAACTAATCTCTCTCACAATACATGCCTAGCTCACCCCCACATCATCTATATCTGATATATAAATATTAGGGTCCCACTCTATCAACAAAATTGGAGCAATAGATTACCTCAACATACTAACTAAACTTGTAAGATCCTACAACTCCTCAACCATATCATAGGTGTTGGGGGCACATTCTACACAACACCAAATTATCATGTGACCTGCTCATACTAAAATTTATCATATACATTATCCTAATATTCATGTAACCAATAACTCACCTGAATCTACCTCATTTGCATACTATCTTTAGGCCACCCCTTGTAACCCTTATTGAGTCTCCAGATAATATCCTCTACTGTCAAACTATCTAATAACTATCAACATTTCATAATGTTCCTCCTCAGCACATGACCTATACTTGTACATCTCTTTGTAAACAACTATGAATGAGCCAATCCATCCCATGCATGTGCCACTAGCCTACTCACAACTATATGCTCATATGCCCAATAATGTAATAACATTGATGTTATGATGCCTCTCCCTCACATCTCCTATGTAAAATGATATATATCTCTATATAGGTTAACTAGCATCATATGATCCGAAGAATACATAGTGCAATGCTCCTTGATGTCTTGTACTATCTTGTTCATCCTATAGTAAATTGAAACACCACTCCCATCCTACGGCCACAAATGAATATAGTAAAATAGCTAAGAACTTCTATAACTGTAGAACCTCGATAGTCACAATCAAGGTCAATAATATATCACTGAGACTCCATACACAATTTGTCCCTATCACCATGGCATAAAAATATCTAGATTCTTGTTGTATGGCCTGAGGACTAGTAGCCTCCTGCAATATAGCCTGCTACTCAGAGATTGACAATCACATAATCCAATACATATCCTCCAATGTAATAGTAATCTCACTAATGGGTAGCCACAATGTGCATGTATCTATGTCCCATATCTCATATTGTATAGCAAATATATCTCTAGAACCATAGCTCCAATTTACAACTTCACTGACTAATACAATTTCCTTATTAGCACCATATCTTGAGAATTGTAGCTCCAATTTATAAACCGTTTCTTGCACATAGGACTTGACATCGATATGTAACATCCCATATTGGTTAAACTAATCTTCAAGTCATTATCAAATATACAAAATGATAAAAACAATATCATTATAGTTAACATAACAATTGACAAAATATTTGTCTAATTACACACTTGATTACCAACTTTATCACAATAAATGCATTATGCAAACTTAACACAACATTAAACCTACTAATTAACACCAATACAACCAATCATTACCACTTTTGATTACATATCTTAACCATAGTCTCAGCTCTCTCACCAAAATGGGTTAAATATATATAGATTTCTTTAGACATACAAAGTTTCATGTAGATATATAGACACATGGGTCTACACATGTACATAGGTTTACATAGATATTCATATTAATAGGTTTTTAGATATATAGACACACAGGTTTACACATGTGCATAGGTTTACACATATATTCATATTCATAGTTTTCCAAATATATAGACTCATAGGTCTACACAAGGATACAGGTTTCCACATAAATTCAAATTTATAGGTTTTTAGATATATAGACACATGGGTCTGCACAGGTACACAAGATTCCATAGATAATCAGATTAATAGGTTTTTATATGTATAGACACATAGGTCTATACAAGTACATAGGTTTACATAGATATTTAGATATACATTCTACATAGATATATAGTTTTAACTCAAGGTATACCATTTCATTTAGATATTTAGATACACAGCTACATTACTCAAATATCAAGATTAAGGAGGCACGATGCAAAGTGCACATACTTGGTACCCATTTTTAGATTTATCAAGTTAAACTCAGTATCATCACTAGTATTGTCATCAAGGTTTCACCAGTTTAGGTCACAGGGTCATCTGTAGTATTTGATCCATAGCATTCCGTCCTAGACCTAGTTTACATACTCATATTCAGAGTGGGGGGAAGTGAGCCTTATTTCTCCACACATTCAATTTACATACTCGGATTCAGTATAGGGAGCATCCACACTATGTATCTCTACTTCACATATTGCACTTTAATTCATATCCACTTCTCTAGCCAAAAAGTGGGCCAAATCCAAATTACACTCACACAGGGAAGTATAGATACATGTTCCTCTTTTTATTTTACTCATAATACTTTCATTTCATTACATTACTAGAATAAAAGGGGGGAAATGTAAAAACCCTATTTTGGTCAAGCAACCACAAGTACTATGTCTTTTATTGCTCTTTCACACAAAGGTCATAATGATGATTATAGTCCTTATTCACATGGTCATTTTGAGTCTTTCAATCTTTCTTATGTCTTATTTTCCTTATTTACAACACTCCTAAGAGTCACATGTTACCTTTTTCTAGTCACAAAGGCCCCTATCTTATCTTTCCTAATTTTAGCTTTGTTCTGAGTTATAGGACATTAGTGATACTTTTAGGACACTAGTGATACTTTCAGGATAGTAGCACCACATGGCACTAGTGTCCACTTATGGCTCTAGTGTCTGATAGGCCCTTTCAACCATGTTGGAGTCATAACCCCTCTTTGAGCCTTTTCTTATGTTTTTTAATCCCACTTTTATGATTTTTTATCCAACAAACAAGGTATTATACACAAAACAAATATCCTTCTATATAAAGAGCCTCACAAGGCATTTTACATATAACACTTACTATTTTGGCACTTATTTACATAAAATCAAACAATAGTAGAGCTCAAATACTTTGCATACTACTCAGTATTCACACCTAGACATTACATTCTTAATCAAAGAAGGGCCTAAGCAAAAATCAATCTAGCATACCATGCAAGTTGATGATATATGTTCCCTAAGGGAAAACTATATGTGATCTAAGACTCCTAGCATTGGGGTTAAGGTAGGTAGTATCCAAGATAATAGGGATTATACTATACATGATCATAACATCCCATAACTTAGTTTTTTCTTTTCTTTTTACATTTGATCCATTTATTTTTTCATGTGTGCACATATTTATTAGGGTTTTAGAAGAGATTTAGCCAAAACAATCACACAAACAAGCCCCTAAAAGACACAAAACCACCTAGAGGACCTATAGAACCTCCTATAACTTCCTTGAAAGTTTTAGACAGTCCCCATAGGAAGGACATTAGTGCTATAATTATACACTAGCACCACATGGCACTATTACCCTGATAGGGGCACTACTATCTAGAGCTAGATATCAAAAAATAGTCAAAAGATGAAAGATTCCTCTATATTTGTTTAATTATTTACAGTACCCTGATCCACATAAAACTTTTTTTATCTCTAGATAAATTCATTTTATATTCTCACTTGCTATTTTGGTAAGTTCAATCAAATCAATAATTTCCAAATTTATTCTAGATTAGTAAAATATTCAACCCTTTAACTACATAGGATTTACACAAGTAAAATCCTAAAAGATTAAAACATATATATTTATATAATCAAAATATCCGTATATATTATTTAAATTATAAGACCCTATATATATATATATATATATATATATATATATATATATATATATATATATATATATATATATATATATATATATATATATATATATATATATATATATATATATATATATAATCAAAATCTTTGTATATATTATTTAAATTATAAGACCCTAAATGTGTGTGTGTGTGTTTTCATAATATAAAATATGTATATATTTATTTATATAAAATTACCCTCTAAGGTTGCCCCTAGGTCAACCCTCAGCCTTTGACCTTGGCCCTTTATCTAGGGTGGTGGGTTGGCCAACTGATCGAGCCCTTCCCCTCTCAATTTTGGGAAGGATGGGGTTCAGCTCAACCGTTGCCCCCTCCCTCATCATTTTATTATTATTATTAAAAAACAAATTATTATTTTATTTTATTTTATTTTTTCCAACAAATTTAATTTCATTCATTATTTTTTAATAGGTATATATGTTCCTAAAATAAACCACATTTGATTTCAGTATATATAATTTTAATTATTAAATTATATTCTATAAAATTTGGATATATAAGAATACATATCTATTATTAGTTTGAATATAAATATAAATTTCAGTTAATCAATTTGATTTATAATTTATGAAAGATAAAATAATAGATTATCTATTTGTTTATTCTCATATCACCTATTGCATATAAATATATAATGGAAAATATGTACATTTTAATAATTATTTGGAGTGTAATTTAGAACACTTATTTGTTTACTTGAATGGCATAAATTTTCATACAAAGAAATAAAGAATAATTGAACTAAATTTAAATAAATAAAATATGTTATTTATCTATCTTGTTTTTATTTAATTGATTTACTTACCAATCAATAATCATATTACTGCCCATTCTATTCATTGATATAATCCGATTATCAATAATTAGATATACTAATTATTGTATAAATATATAAATATTTTTAATAACACTAATAAAAATAGATTAGTTAACATCTTTCAAATATATTTGTTCATAAATAGGTTATAAGCTAATTTAAATGCATGTGTAAACTTATCTCTTAACATAAATGAAAAGAAAATAATAATTTCTTATCAAAACAACCAAATTGTTTCACACCTTAAAGAAGAGCAAGTGAACATGTTCACTATGAGAACTATCTAAATATGTAAATCATAAGTATATAAATCAATCTCCTTCAACTTAATCTCATGAGTAAACACATTCAACTAGAATGGAATGCAAAATTATTCATTCTCTCGTATCCTTCTTTAAGCAAGAAAGCATGTACACATTGATTAATATAGTTGAATAAAAAAATGAATGTAATATCATTCTCTTCAAAACAAATATTTGGTACACACCTTAAGTAAGGTATAGGAGCATGCACACTTGAAAACTATCTAAATCCTTTGATCACATGGAAATAATTCAAACTCATATGGCACAATAAAATGCATATTTCCTTTAAAATAAAAAATCATTCAAGCAAATAGATATAAAATATTTTCAATAAAATATAGATCTCCAAACAACATGGGTCAAGAGTATTGTCTCATTGTCAATAATTACGAAATCCCTTTAAAGAAAACATGAGGCTAAAAGCCTTAAAAAATAACACCATCAATCTCACTCTATAGTAAGAGTTATAATGAAATAAAAATCAACATCATCGAGAAGGCATTGTAAGCCAAAAAGAACCAATATAAGCAACCTACTCTTAGGCCAATATCCAATCTCCAAAATAAGATCGAAACCCAAGAAGAGTAACTCCCAACATTTTCAAATGCTCCAAAATAGACCAAAAGAAGGTACTTCACCACAAATCCTATAAGCATCATTACACGAGATTTTCACTGGATGAGGTCTATGCATAGCCTCCCCCAATCCCAAGGGAAAGAGGCATGCTTCAACCCATATGCACAGGGATAGCAATTTCAACAAGACAAAGGTTGTGGTTACCAAGAAGTAAACAAATAAAATTAAGATTGTAAACACAAAATAAAATAAAATATGAGGAAGTCTCCAAGAATTCATTATGGGAAGAGTTAAAACAAAAGGAAGTCTTCAAGACTTCTCTATGGGAAGAGTGTATGGTACTTACTTCTTTTTCATAAATATTCATAAGGGATTTTCAAATCCAAATCAAAATTTATACTTCTCATAGATGGAATTGTGCTTCCAAGACAAGATTTGGGTTTGTCCAACAAGATAATAGTAAGGCTCCACTTTGTCATTCCCCAATTACTATCACTTGTACCATTCTCCAAAGGGGTGGCATGGGGGTGCTCCCCAAATTCCTATATCCATATACATATAACAACTAAATAAGGAAATAAAAAAATGGTGACTTGTCAAAAGAAAAATTCTAAAAACAAGGATCGAAAACCATGTACAAAAAGAAACACTTGTCCATTCACAATTTAAAATAATGATTCATTTGAGAAAATCAAGAAGAGGAAATAAATATTCAACCATAAATATTTTCAAGTAAAATTAAAATGACCTACCTCAAAAAAAAATATTCCCTTGATAATCTTCCAAGCCTTCCTCCATGCTCTCTAAATTCTCTTCAAAGTTTTCCCCTAAAATCTAAAATCTAAGATCCATGAAGCCCAAAAGAAACTCTTTAAAAAGATAAGATTACAAAAACAATGATCAATAAAATGGTGACATGTGACCTTCCTCATCCCAAGGATTTAACCACCCTCCATAATTCCTCTTACAATTCTCATAAATATTCTTACAAACTCAAATGAGTGTTCTTCCACTCAAATATAAAATACAATTTGTTGTACAAAAAAGTGTTGTTTTTGGAAAAAAAAACTATGCCACAACTAAGGGCCTTTCTATGACTAAAAAGTGGTCAATATTCATTCAAAAACCCACCTACCTAATGGATATAGGTATGGGCCCAAAATAACTTGTATGACAAGGTTTTCTTGTCAAACACATAAGAAAAAGGTGGTTGAAAGAGAAAATTAGAAATTTTACACATGGGATGGGTTTGTAGGTCAACTCAAACCCATAGCAAGGTTATTAAACTTCATAGAGAGTTTTAAAATTTTAGGTTGATTAGGTTAAGAAATTTTAGGCTAAAACATCACAATTCAAATAATAAAAATGAAAATGAAAATGAAAATACACACTATAATAATTTTCAAAATGAAGGATGTAAGGTTTCAAAGTTTCGAGAGGGTCCAAGGTGTTCATATGGTATGTTGCGACACATCTGAGTCTCTTGTAACTCCATGTTTGCCCCCTGTAATTTGCACACTCAATGCAAACATCAAATACATCTAAGAAAATAATCGACATTTAAACAATATGAACAAACATATATATACAACCATCAATACAAGTATGTCACATAATTGAAGCATAATCCTTAGTTCAATATAATAAATTGTAAGTCACAAAATGAAACATGTCATGCAACATCAACATCCAAATAAAAAAATGCATTCACTCAAGACAATCATGTTATGTAATCATGTATAAAAATGATATCTATTGAACTAGCTAAGAAATGTACATAGTGATAATCTCATATAGTCCAATACATAACCATCAAATTTACAAAATATTAAAAAAACATATAATATGAAATAATAATACAATCAGGATAACATCAAGTATTTCACCTCAAATTTTCTACACATCTAAACAATCACCACATTTGATAAATGTAACAATATGACTATAGTATAAGGGTTTAACATAAGGGATATTACATTATCCCCCTTTTATAAAATCATAGTCCTCGATGCACAACTCAAACCGATAATTGCAACAACAATTATAAAATTGTGTTTTGAATTGACCTAGTTTTGATTATAGAATTTTCGTGTCTTTATACCAATTAAATTATTCACCAAGTTTTCTCTTATTTATGTTTTAAAATTATTCATGTCTTTTAATATTATGAAATTTTATTCTCTTATATTTATGAATATTTTTAAATCAATAATTAGGATTAATTTCCTTTATATAGTGTCCATATTGTCAATATGTCATACTATCATCCACTCTGCCTCAAACCAACTGAAGCTAAAATATATTTTACCATTGTATAATTTTGATTAGTAATATGTACAACAATGATATTTTCATATCATGAATCATAGTGACAAATCTAAGCACCATTTCATAGCAAAAGTACAATGTGATGATATAAAAA
>JARHVA010000704.1:4392500-4612500 GCA_037957365.1 Torreya grandis | reverse complement strand
AATAGATAATAAATAGAGTAAAAGTAAAAAATCATTCATGATCTTGTCTAGAATAAACTTAAATATAGTGATGATAAGTTTCACAATTTCATTAGCAAATACCAAGTGTAATTCCTAGAGCTCCTGATGTTGAACCTAAGATCTGATACCAAAATATAATGCCCATAATTTTACCTAAATAAAATTTATAAAAATTTTAACATTTTTTTTACTACTAAAACTATATTATTCGCATAACTAGGCTTAAGTCCATACAACACTAAGTTAAATTGGTTTCGCTTTACTATCAAAAAAATTTCAAAATAAAAAAATAATCAATTCAACATCGTAAACCCAATTACTTAAAATGTCTCAATAGATAATTAATAAATGTTATTTCTACAAAATTTAAATAAATGTATCTTTATTTTAATAATTTTAATTCAGTTAATACTTAATATCTCTAAATATTTTTGATGGCCATTAAACAATGCCATTCCCAAAAAATAAATTTAACGACACTTAATATAGCCTAGATGAGAAGAACTAACCTTTAAGTCAATATAAATCATCTAATTCACTTTTAAGTTATCCTTGTATAATAATTTAACAGTCTTGTCTCAAAAAAGACTAATAGAGAAAAATTAAATGAGACCCATAAGATTTAATTAAATATTTATCTAAATAAAATTCTATAACAAGATTACTAAAATAAAAATTCAAAGGGGTTCCCGTTAGAATCTAGATTTTCATTTAAAAGATTTAAATTTAGTTATGCTCAAATAAAATATATATTTAATTTACTAACATACTAAACATGGGTTAGGAGTATTATCTCATTTTCAACAAGTACGAAATCCCTTTAAAGAATGCATGAGGCTAAAAGCCTTAAAAAATAACACCATCAATCTCACTCTATAGCAAGAGTTATAATGAAATAAAACTCTACATCATCAAGAAGGCATTTCAAGCCAAAAGCAACCAATATAAGCAACCCATGATCAACCGAATCTTAGCTCCAAGATCCAAGTTCCAAGACAAGATCTACACCCAAGAAGAGTAACTCTCAACATTTCAAATGCTCCTAATTACATCAAAGGATGGTGCTTCACCACCTATCCTACAGGAATCATTACACGAGATTCTCATTGAGTGACGTCTATGCATAGCCTTCCCTAAGCCCAAAGGAAAGAAGCATGCCTCAACACATATGTACAAGGCTAGAAATTTTAATAAGACCAAGGTTGTGGTTACCAAGAAGCAAACAAATAAAATTAAGATTGAAAATAAAAAATAATATAAAACAAAAAGAAGTCTCCAAGACTTCACTATGTAAAGAGTTAAAACACAAGGAAGTCTCCAAGACTTCTCTATGGAAAGAGTGGAGGGTACTTACTTCTTTTTCATAAAGATTCATAACATTTTTTCAAAGACAAATCAAAAGTTCTACTTCTCATAGATGGAATTGTACCTCCAAGATAAGAGTTGGGTTTGTCTAACAAGCTAATGGTGATACTCCACTCCCTCATCCTTATTTACTAGCACTTATGTCAATTCCACATGGGTGGCATAGGGGTGCTCCCCAAATTCCCATACCCATATGCATACAACAACTAAAGAAGGCAATAAAAAAATGGTGACATATCAAAAGGAAAATTTATTAAAACAAGGATTCAAAACCATGTACAGAAAGAAACACTTGTCTATTCACAATTTAAAATAATGATTCATTTCAGATAAGTAAGAAGAGGAAATAAATATTCAACCATAAACATTTTAAAGTAAAACTAAAATGACCTACCTCAAAAAACCAAAGCTTCCCTTGACAATATTACAAGCCTTCTGCCAAGCTATCCAAATTCTCTTCAAGGTTTTTCCTTAAAATCCAAAATCTAAGATCCACGAAAAATGCAATCCCAAAAAAAACCCTTTAAAAAGAGAAGACTACAAAAATAATGACGAATAGGAGGGTGATATTTGGCCATCCTCATCCCAAGAATGCAACCACCCTCCATAGTTCCTTTTAAAATTCTCATAAATATTCTTCCACACTCAAATGAGTGTTTCTTCCACTCAAATATAAAATACAACTTATTGTTAAAAAATGAGGGTTACTTGTGGAAGCAAAAACCAGGCCATAAATAAGGGCCTTTCTATGACCAAAAAGTGGTCAATATCCCTTCAAAAACCCACCTACTTAATAGGTATATATATGGACCCAAAAAGGACTTGTATGATAAATTTTTCTTGTCAAACACAGAAAGAAAAAGGTGGTTGAAATGGCAAATACGAAATTGCACACATAGGTTGGGTTTGTATGTCAGCGCAAACCCACACCAAGGTTATTTAAACCTCATAGACTGCTAAATAAGTTTATGTTGATTAGGTTAATAAATTTTAGGCTAAAACATCACAATTCAATTCAAAATAAAAACAACAAATTATAATAAATTTAATAATTCTCAAAATGAAGGATGTAAGGTTTTAAAGTTTGGAAAGGATCCAAGATGTGCATATGGTATGTTGAGACATCTGAATCCCTCATAACCATGCCTTTGGCCCCCTGTAATATGCACACTCAATGCAAACATCAAATACATCCAAGAAAATTATATATATATATATATAACCATCAATACAAGTATGTCACATAACCAAAACATAATTCTTGGTTAGTCCAATATAATAAACTATACGTCAAAAAATGAATCATGTTATTCAACATCAACATCCAGATTAAAACATACACTCGTTCAAGACAATCATGTTATGTAATCATGTATACAAATAAGGTATATTGAACTAGTTAAGCAATATACATAGTGATAATCCCATATAGTCCAATACAAAACCACCAAATCCACAGAATATTAAAAAAACATATAATATGAAATAATAATACAATTGGGATAACATCAAGTATTTCACCTTGAATTTTCTAGACATCTAAATAGTCACCACATATGATAAATGTATCAAGATGACTATAGTACAAAGGTTTGGCATAAGGGGTATTATAACCTTATTCGATGTAAATCTTTATCACAGTTTTGTTCTACATATGCAAGAGGCTTGGATATCTATAGACCATTATTCTAAGGGAGGGAATGTTTCTAAGTCTCTAAATTATGACCCTGTTTGATGTAAATATTTATATAAGTTTTTTTCTACATATGCAGGACTCCTTAGAATAATGGTCTAGATATATATAAGGCATAATGACTCCAATTAATGATTGTGCCACCAAGATATTGTATTTATTCAAATAAACCAACATTCCCTCGTTATTTTTGCTAGACAATAATCTCATTGAGCTACATATTTCACTCCTCAATTGGCCACTATTTTATTTAATTTTAATAATAAAGTTATAGATGCTAAAAAGAGCTAAAGTAGAGAAGTAATTGATCTTTACTTATGTCATGGAGAAGATAAAAAGATCCACTATAGTTAGAGAGACTCTTCATACTCAATTTAATAAATCATGTAGTTTTGGTAAGTAGAGTAGAAAAATTGTTTAAAATGCCTATCAACAACATTTCACAAATAGGTAAGGATTACCAATCATGCACCCAAGCACTGCAAATTCGATAGGTAGTGACTTTCATAACTAGGGATAAGTCTTAGTCACTTATAAATTGAAAGCTTATTTTAGTCCTTTATGTTTTAAAAACATTTCACTTTTATTTTTGAAAGCTTTAAAATTAGTATATATTTAGAAGATACCTTTTGTTTATATGAAAACCTTGTTTTTCTAGATGAGGTAGTGCCCATCCTATGTTATAAATACATTATGTATTGCACTCTTTAGAGAGAGGAAGATTTTTTAGGGCATTAGTAGGCTTAGAAATATTTTGGGATATTCAGTGAGTTGTTATTTATTTTATTTCTCAATCTTGAAGTAACATTGTGGGTTTGTTGATGTGGCTGCATTTGAAGCAGGGTTACATGACGTTCCTCTTCTTGCCTCATCTGGGACTTCTCACGCTTCGCTTGTAAAAGATTTAAAGCCTATTAGGGTAACTCTTGACCCTAAAGCAGTTGAAGAAATAGTTGATACGGTAGAAGAGCTTTCCTCTTATGCTGTTATTTGTCGCTTTCATGGCTTTTGGCCTTCTCTTGCAGATCTACATGGCTGGATCTCCAAGAACTGGATGCCACTTTTTGAATAGTTGGTCCATATCTTTCCGTGTGCTAAGGGTTTTTTTATAGTGAAGTTCCATAGCCTCAATGACAAAAAGATTATTTTGTGTCACAATAATTTTTCTTGGCAAGGTAGATATCCTCTAATGGCCAAACCGTGGCATGAGGACTTTGATCCTCTCTCAGAATCTTTTAATAAGCTCCCTATCTGGGTTAGGCTCCCTAATCTTCTAATACATCTTTGGCACAATTCGATTTTTGAAACTATTGGAAATGCTATTGGGGATTTCTTATATGTGGATGAAGACACTTTGAATATTTACCATTCGACCTATGCTCGTTTTCTAGTAGACTTGGATGTTTCAAAGGGCCTTCCTGAGGCGATCTGCTTGGAGTCCCTGAGGGGTACTTGGACTCAAAAGTTGGATTTTGAGGGTATCCCGTTCCGTTGCAGGAAGTGCCACCAGACGGGTCATATTGCTGCGTGATGTGCTGCTGGGAAATCTAAAACTAGGCGATCATCTTCTTGGTGGTCTGAGGCCTCCTCTGAACATTATACGGTTAAACAACCCTTGGAAGTTTCGGATGATTCTGAGTCTAAGGATAGTGTTCACTCTGAGCCGGTGGCTATGGAGGATTCTTTGGTGAAACATTCCTCTGAAGGTTGTGCAGAGGCTGTGGTAAGGGATCTTCCTGAGCCAGTGGATGAGGTGACATTGGCCTCTTCCCCTATTTTGAAGGATCCTCCTAGGAACCAGACATTTTTTCAAAGAGAGTCTATTGAGGCGTCTGTGTCCCCTAGGTTCCATGGGTCCTTGTCTTCTGAGGCATGGGTTGCTGAGGCAGAAAAGTTAGAGGATGGTTGGACTGCAGTGAAGAGGAAGAAGTCAAAACCTATGGTCCCCCTCTAGATAAGAACCTTCGGTCGCATAAGAAAAATCTCAACTCAAAAGGAAAATATAATGTTTCCTTATGCTGACTGGTTGTTTGTGTTGGTAATCAGGTGGCGTCACTGGTTTGCTGGTTACTGGTATGGGAGGTTTTCAGGTTGTTGTTCTAGTCTATTAACTTTCTAGATTCTAGTGTTTTGACGGGTGTTTTAACTGGTCACATCTGTTGGTAGCAGGTCCCTGCAAAACCTAGTTTTGTTCTTTTTTGGTTTCAGGTTCTTTTGAACTTGGTTGTGCTTAATGTTTTATCTTTCTTTTTTATGTTTAGGGTTTTGGTGTCCCTTCAAAACCTATTTTTACCTTAATCTAAAACATTGTGGGTATTCTTTAGCTAAAATGATCATTATATGAAGTTAATATGTTCCTTTTGGATTAATTAAATTGTGTTATTAATAGGTTTAGCCATTTTTGTGACTAAGCTTTCATTGTTATATTAAATTTTGTGGTTAGATGTGATGTATTAGCAATTCATTATAGTCAATTATCTTTCAAAGTATTGTTATGGAAGTTGTTCGCAACTAATTACTCCTTAGAGTCTCAACTATGTTTGCCTTAATTTGAGAATTACTAGATTTGAGTATATATTAGTTAACACACATGCAATGAATTTCATAAAGTGATTTATTTGGGCTAAGATATCATTGTGAAACTCAAAAAATAATATTTCATGCTTTATCCTTCTCTCTATTTTATGTTTATTTATCAAAATTCATTTTTGTATAAAAGCATCATTGTTATTATTCACCTCTAGATTAGTTTTTTTTTTTCATTGGATCAGGCTAATTTGATCACATGGAAGATTCTCTTAAGTAGGTAATATTTACATTGCTCCAACCATGCTATTTCCACCTCTTGGTTATCTATAAAACCACATACTTACAACTCATGCCCTAGGTTACTTTTGTGACCCTAAAATAAGATGGAATATTCCCATAATCTTGTTTGGTGGGTTAAAAACTCACATCAACAAATAAAATTGATAAAAAATATTACATTAAATACACACACACACACACACACACACACACATTAAAGTAAATAAAATAAATAGATTAGGGATTGGGATATTTACCTTGAGTCAAATTATCAGTGCATCAATCTCCTCCTTTGCTCTAGTGGCACTTTACAATAGATGTTGTAGGTGAAGGCATCATATGGCAAGGATATAGACCTAAATGTCCTTAATTGGGGACTCCATAGACTAAGGGAAACATCCTTGGTTTAATTTCCTTTTATTGATATTCAAAGACCTTAATCAAGACTATATCTCCAAAAGAACAAGATCTTATCTCCTACTTCCTCTTATACACCTAGAGTAGAGTTTTTGTGTGCAAAAAGAGTAGATGAGTCATGTTTTTCCATCAAAATGACATTTTAGAACCCTATAAATCCAATTAATGATTCTAGGCATTATATCCTCTTTGACATTAGCACACTCCATGTATTGGCAATTAAACACTTACACCTATTTGTACTTTTAATGAAACCAACAATATTTTTAAATGCATGAGGCAATGTATGTATGATCATGCATACTGCAGGTTTATTATGGGGGAGTACAAATTTGCTCTTTCATAGTATATTAATTAGTATACATACCATATACTAACATACTAAACTTATACCTAACCAAAGAATTTCACTTAAAAAGTGTACAGTCGGCCATAAAAAGGCAATATTAGAATCCTTGATTCAAGTGGACTAGTAGATCAAACATTAATTTCTAGAAAAGTGATGAGGTCAAGCCCTGTATTTGGGATAATTGATGAGTGTATCACATAATTTCCCCCAAAAAATGTAAATAACTCACAAGGACTAGTAACGGCTTATCCATTAGTCTTGCCCCATAATCTCACCATTTATGGTATTCAGAGTTATATATCTTCAATAGGCAATCAAGAAGTTCCATATCATCCTTAAAATCTTCACCATGAATTTTAAATTTAATCATCCCCTTATCTTGAAATAAGTTTTTGAAAAATTTTGGCATCCTACTATGTCAAATATGAATGCTTTAGACCACTTCTTCAATGCATTTTCACTTATCATCATCACATTTAAGCATATTTTCTTCATATTTCATTGTATCAAATATTTGGTGAAAAATTAGAAGATAATTTTCATGAGATTGACATAACTAAAATATATATATATATATATATATATATATATATATATATATATATATATATATATATGTCAATCTCATGAAAATTATCTTCTAATTTTTCACCAAATATTTGATACAATGAAATATGAATAAAATATGCTTAAATATGATGATGATTACTTTTTTTGAGATTTGATATATTTATTAAGAAAAAATAAGAAAAACAATAACTATCTATATTATCAATTAATTAGATAAACTCCCCTATTAATGGGTCAAGAGTTTGTAGAGTAAAAATCTAGCCTCATCTTAATGCCTCCTAGATGCCCCCTCCTACAAGCTTCTTCAAATTAAACTTTGATGGCACTGCTCACAGGAATCCCAGATCTTTGAGAGTTAGATGTAGTATTTGGGATTGCATTGTCTCTCATACACGTTTTTTTTTTCTAGTCTCCAAGATGGAACAAATAATGAAGTCAAATCCTAAGAAGTTTTCATGGGCATTCAGTTAGCCCATCAATGTGGTATTAAGCACCTAATTATCGAAGGTGTTTCTAAAATCATTATGTTGGATAGTAGAAATCATCATACCATGACATGGTGCCTCAACAACATTCTTAACTTATCTTGGACCACCTTGACGAATTGGTGTCTTTGTCCATTTCACATTATTTCAAGGAGGTAAACAAGAAAGTATATTTTCTAGCAAATTGGGGAGTACAACAATAGGAGGAAGTTGTGATGGATAATGTTCCTGAAAAGTGGTCTGGTCTTGAGCTGATTGATTTATGATTTCTTTATTATTCAAATCATTCCACAACCTTTTAATATATCTTGATCTATCATTTCCTTGCACTTTGTTGATTTTTCATGAGTCTCCTAAATTTTCATTTATTATGTATATTATGAGCTCAAGTGTGAGGCCTATTGACATGATGACACACACATATCAGTCAAGTTTTAATTCTTACAATAGGTGGTGGATTTGGTCTTGTCCCCTTTTTTCTTTTAGTTGTGTGGTGTTATTGACAATGAATTCCATAGTTATCAATATTGTAGTCACTATGCCTATCCTATCCCTTCGAGTTGTGAATTACAAAATGGCATTTTGAAATAGTGTCTCCTATAATAGGCTTAATTTGATTTTTTGGATGCCAAATTTGGAAGTAATATAATCTATCAAGGTTATCATTGGGGATGACTATTTGTATGCAATATGGAGGATCAAAACAAACATAGAAGTGACTTCCATTTTCACTAGCAATCTTCTGCACATGTTTAGGAATTTAGAGATGGTGAAGATTGTGGTGGAGACCTTGGTCTGGAAAGAATTGTAGGGTGGATCGGTAGGTTGGTTGAATTATTATCCAGAGATAATTGGTATGACTCTTACTTTCTCTACTTCGCAATGTATAGGTCTTATCCCCCTTTCTATTTTTTGGGATTTAGAATTATATTTTATCAATCTACATGAATCTTTCAAGTTATTGATGGAGGGCTTATCCAAACCCACCCCTCTAGTGTTTTCAACAAGGATTAGATCAATCCCCTGCCATACCTAACACACTTCATTGACAATTTTGACTCAATGCCTTTAACATATGTTGCATAGCTTCTGTTAGAATTTTGCTCTAGCAGGGGAGTTGTGGTAGCCATGAAGGAGGAAGCAACTAGGTAGACTGGAGGTGAATGTCCAAAGAACTCAAGGGTAATGGTCTCTCACCACATGCAAAATCATTTACAATCAATTGCAAATGATGGTTTGGGTGGAGTTTTTAGCCCTCTACAAATACAATAGAGGGGATAATGAGAATCTGGGCCCTGCTTTTAAATTCACCTATCTGAAAAAAATTCCACCTTTGTAGGTGGTTCTCTCTATTTTGTTTTGATTTTTTGTAGTTTTTTATTTTGTCAAGTTCTTAGGATATGTTCCTCAGTGTTTTGTATCTCTCCTTTTGGGACTTTTTCCTGATGGTGTATTTTCATCTTTCTCAGAACACCACCTATTTTTCTATTTTGTGTTTCCATCCTTGTACGAGTGAAGGCCCTTACCCTCAATATCTATCAAAAAAATTAATTAGATAAATTAATATTTTATGATAAAAATAAATAATAATAAAATATTTTTAAACGTCTAGTTTATTAACAAAGATTAATAAAAAATGAAAATGTATATAAGATTAATTAATAACTTTACACTAAAAATAATTAACTACCAAAAAATAAAATTGAAATTAAACTTACATTCTCCTTCACCAAAAATGAAATTTTATTCATTCTCCCTTCTCTTCACTTCTTTCTCTTCTCTTACTCTTTTTGGAAATTAGTTGAAATAATGAAAATGACTTTCCAATAAAGAGTTGTATAGTAGTAGTTTCACATTACATGTAGAAACTGGTGATGCAAACCCATAATGATTTACATCAACTTTTAGTGTTAGGTTTACATCAGGTGTTTTTCAAGTTTACATTACCATTATGATTGGCAAAAAGAAAATATAATTATCAGCGATGCAAATCTGACCCAATTGGCGGTGTTAATTGCATAATGTGTAGCATTCCTTTTTAACATTGAGGTTATATCTGAAAAAAATATTTTAATGAAAACTTTCATGTGTTACCCTTTATGTTTTTCTAAATCAAGCTCAAGCAAAGAAATTTGATCTTGTGTTTCAACATTTTCAAGACGTAGTTAATCATTGGGGGAGAGTGCCATGAACTATGATTTGGGTTATGTGTGATGTCTCACTACAATATTTTACTCTTTAAGTGCCTCAATGGTGACATAGTTGTGTTGGATTATCACCTCCTCTCACTCACCAAGGTGGGTGGATTTTGCCTAGCCTAGCCCTTGTGGTAAATCTTCTACTTTTGTTTCAACTTGTTGCTAAGCTTCTCTAACCCTAGAGATGGTAAGAACTAGTGTTTTGGCTAATTACCCACCCAGATGGGGAGTTTTTTTCCTTTTAATTGTGATAAACATGATGAATAGGACAATTTGAAATCTCTTAACTTGAAAAAGTACAATAATAAATTTTCACAACTTACAAAATCACATTCATAAATTTGTATGACTTGAAACTTATAAAGGAAATCTACAGTGTGCAAATTACTCATTACAAACTTTGCAAATGGAAATTTATAATAATGACGCAAAAAACTCAAGGCAAAAAATAAGTCAAAATATAATGATGAATTATTCTTATTCATCTTCACTGAGAACAATCTAAATCTTTTCTTCTTATGGTTGTGGATTCTTCTCTTAAAATTCATCAAAAATTTTCATAATCTCTAGCACTTTATCTTCATTTCAAATATTTGAATATGTATAAGTTATCTCTGCATCACAATATAGATCTAACATCTTCGATGTTGTTCCTTACAATCTCTTAAGCATTGCATTGAGATTACCCAAATTATTTTGATCCTTAATCAACATTTAAATTGACTCATAATTAAATGTAGACTTTGGAGTTATGATCTCCTCAATATTATTCTTAAATTGATCAACAATGGTCTCCTCAAAAACTAGTTTTTCATTATCATTAGTGAGTTTGCATTTCAATTTTCCTACACCTCCCATTATTTTAAGGAGAGCATCACCTCCCATCGATTTAGAGTCATTAAATTTATTAAGACTTTATTTGACAATATGGACTCTGAATTTACATCTCCCAAAAACTCAGTGAGGTACACAATTTATTCTTTTTAGATAATTTTTTCTTGAATAACATTGTTTGGACAAGTATAGGAAAAATCTTCCAACATTGGAAGCAATATGTTCCATTTATGTACTTCTTTATCATATTGTTTTAGATTCAGTTGTTTGATCATATTCTGATTGAATCCAAGAACATGTAGTCATCATTGTGTGAATGGTAATGATACCTTGGTGCAAAACATTTTCAGATGATTCTTTTGTTGCCTTGCCCATATGACCAATTTCTTGTATAGAATTTAATTTTTTTGTATCCTAAATTTTATGAATAATTGAATGAGAAGTGAATTGGCCTTACCAATTTCTAAACCACCAATGTCAATTGCTCAACCTTTTTTATGAACTATTCTTTAGTTACTTTGTCATAGTCAATTTTTTTCAACAATGTGTCAATTGTAGATTGAATGCTTTCCTTCATACCTTCCCTTGTAGCTTTTCCCAAGTGGACCTTCATGATTTTATAATCAAAAGCTTCAACATTATCTTTATCTTTCTCAATAGGAAGAATTTTTATTTCTACATATCTTTCTCCTTTTTAATCTGTTATTATTCTAGAGACTGTTTTAGGTTTCTTGGTTACACAAGGATGAACAATTGTCAAAATACCGAAATTAATTTCATGTGGCTCCACAATATAATTTCTATTTCTTTACTATTTCATTCAACTAATCATGGACTAATGCACTGAGAGATTGTTACACAAGAGCAATACTACATTCCTTTTGAGTCTTAGAAAAGGGAGAGAGTTTGTAAGACTTGAGACTTTTCCAATACAATTTCACCTTCCTATTTTCCTACTGTATAAATTGGGGTTTTAGGAGAAGATCCAGTAGACAATTCAACCTTTTGAATAAGAGGAAATGATATTGAAATATTGGGCTAAGAAGGAACAAAAGACTCAAATAGCAAAGATGTATCAAAAGCTAGAAACTGTTGTGTAGTATTGGTTACTAAAGTTTGAGGTTGCACAATACTATCAAGAGGAACATCTTCTGAAATATAAATGTTTTGAGTACTTGTGAACTTTTCACCTAGTATTTTTATTTTCAACTTGAGTGGCTTTTGTACTAAAACAAATTATGTGATAGCTTCAACTTCTCTTTTTTCCTTCAATTTCTTCAAAATATTTGCTAGTTCATGTTGCCAAAGATGTCTTATTTTTTCTTGATGATATAAATGAGAAGTTCCTAATTCAATCTCATTCATAGGAGGAAGAAATCCTACCTTATCAATATTAATACATTGATTTTCATCCATTTGATATTTATACTTAGCACACCTTGAGTCCTATCAATGAGTGAAGTATATTCTTTCTTGTGTCAATCTACTTTGAAAAGAGGTTTTGATTCAATTCCTTCTTCATATGTGGGGTCCAATGCATCTTCATCATCAACTATATTTTTCTTGATCTCCAATATGTCAAATACAATAACCTATTCTAAAGTGAATCATGAATAATCATGGATTCTCACATCTTTCTCATCATCACAATCCATCCAATAGTCTTCAAAGTGGTGCACATGTTGATATGAAGAACCAAGAATATTTTAAATTAGGCTTCTAGCATCAAATGAATGTTTGATTTTGAATGATCAAATAGTGACCTAAGTTATTTCTTCGTCAATCAATTTTTCTTTGTCTAAAGAGGCACAAGTGTATGGACCAATAGAAATGGGAAACTTAATTTTAGACTTGTGCTTATTAGACAAGATCTTGTGTGTTTTAGTCAACTGTCTTACTAGTTCCATTAAGGCCCATTTGTTATCTACATACCTTGGGAGCATGTATAGAGCAATCTCACAACCACAAATTTTTAGGTAAGTGAAAGTTGGGAACTGTATGAACCAAGATCTCCATCTAGAAATATTTGTAGAAGCTTGAATTGATATCCTTAAATTGTATGATTCTAGTTCAAACATTTGAATCACGTATTGTAAAAATGCATCATTTACTCTACAAAAATGATGTCCAATTTTCTTCAATGAAATTTGAGAATAAAAATCATATATTTTTACAATTTGTATATCATGTATTATATTCAAACCACTATAGAATCCTCTCCTAGCAATAACATAAACAAGATAAGAGGTCATATAAAATTTGCAAGTGGTATTAACCTCTATTATTTTTTTGTGAATAAAATCACTAATCAATTATCCCCAATTGATGTATTGTTTATTCTGATGAATGAACCATATGTATTTATACATCCATGTTTAGAAATTTCTCACAATAGGGATCCCCACTACTTTATGAAAGAGTGTGATCGTATCATTGACTTCATTCATGAATTCCAATCTTGAAAGATTCTTAAGAAGCTTTATGGATGTATGTCTTGGTTTTGTCAACTGTTGCTTGTTGACCCATTTAAAATAGGAGCTATCCCAAAATTGTTGAGTAGATGTGGGAGTCAAATTAACAAATGTTTTCCCATTAGATAGCTACAATAGATGATCAATATGCTTTGGACCTAAGCATAAGATATACTCTCTTTTGAGATTTTTGACTTCTCTCTTTTCTACATCATTATGTTTAGCCATTGTCAATACTAGTCCTAGATATTAAACTAAAATATAAAAGGTAGTTGCTTGATCTAATACACCATTATAGATGCTTTGTTCATAATCTATCTTATGTACCCCACTGATTTTATTCCATAATTCGTTTATGTTGATATGCCCTAGATCAATATTTGTTATTTCTTCAACATTTAAATTAAGGTGTGAGCGTGGAACAACCCCTTGAAATTGATACTTCATATTTGTGTCTTCTTCTAATTGGAGACCTTTTTAGGGAGAAGTCTTTTTCCAGGTGATTTTTTTAGGAGTCTCTTTGATTAGGGTTCTGAATGTTGACATTTAATGAAGATCACATGTCTATGATAAAAACTAGAACCTAAGTTGATCTTGTAAAGAGAGAGAAATTTAACCTTGTTTAAGCAGAAAGCATATTCTAGGGTGTACTTGAATAAGAGGTAATATCTGATAAACATTTGAGTAAACTACATGTTCTAGGGTGTGCTTAGGCAGAAGGTAGAATCTAAAGGTCTATTTAATAGAGGTCTAGAATCTAATGGTGTGCTCAACAAGTGATCAGAGGCCAATGGTGTGTTAAACAACTAAAAAGGTTCCAACATTTACACAGACAGATCTCAAAGTCCAATGGAATGTCTGATAGGGTATTAGATCCCAACAGGTGGTAAGGAAGGCTTCAAAATTTGATGATGCCTTGAATAACTCATGAAATCTAATAGATGTTTGATCAATGTTCATAATCTACCAATGTGTCCACTATAGAGTTGAGACCCAAATGATGTATGGACAAATAACAAACCCCAACAAGTTTCACCATAGAAAATTGAGTCAACAAAAAATATTTTGCAATAGTTTTAAAATAAAATCTTGAGAAAATCATCAAATACTAATGAAACCCTATGAATATCAATACCAAAGTTGTTAAAAATAAACCCTAACTCTTATTAATTAGAAATAACCCAATTTGATGAACCCCTATAATGTCAAAGTTCATAGGAATGCAACATTACAAGTGATAGCAGACTAGAATGAATCAAAAATGGGGAAAGCAAAGAGATTTAAAGTTAAGATAGAAACCCTCGCATGTGTAGAGAAAACTTGTGGATTAATGGCAAAAAATTGAGGTGCATGAGTAAGCATTGAGATCCACAAGAGTGATTGGTAGTGTATCAAATTTCAAAATTTACAAGGATAAAAGATAGAATCTAGAGGGCATGTCTATAGGGGTATCAGGATTTGAGATGTGTTAAATCATGTGTCAGGTTTTGATGTGTGCTCAAGCATATGTCAGATCTGATATTTTGATAAATAATAGGTGGATTCTCAAGATGTGTTTAGTAGCTGACCAAAATCTCACAAGGATAAAGACTTAGCCAAATTTACACTTTCTTTTGTTTTTGTTTTCAAATTTGTTGGTCAATTATTGACTTTTGACAATGAATTTTTTAGATGGTATATTTTGATTTGGAAATAATAAATTTGACCATATTTGACTCAAATTGACCATTTATGATCAAAAGACTTAGAATTTTTAGTTTTTTTTTACTTTTTTTCAATAATTGGGATAACAGCTGACTCCGACTAGGGACCTTGAACTCCAAGGGACGAGAGAATAATTATAAACTCTAGTTTTGTATACAAGTGTAATTACATTAGGTTATGGAGTCATTTGACCTTTGACAAAAAGACAAACTTAGGACAAAGCAGGAGATTGCAAAGGCAAGATAACTAACTAACAAGGAGAAAGACATGAAACAAAATGATGCAACACAAAACAAGCCAAAAAAACAATGGAATGGGAAACATAACCAAAAAAATTATATACATACTTACATGCAGAAAACTACCTAATTTCACTTGAATTAATACTTGAGATATTGCTCACTATAGGGCAATGGAAAAAGTGTACCATCATGATAGGCCAAGTATAAAGTGTTGTCTCTATAGAAGTTCTTGATTTTGAAGGGGCCTATTCATAAGGAGTCAAATTTTCCATGACATCCATTTTCTTCTCTATGTTTATCCCATAGAAGAACAAGATCTCCTACTTAAAAATCTCTTTTTTTTGTTTTTTTCTTTTTTCTTTTTTTGTCAAACAGGACTTTAACTTGAGCCTAAAGCTTGGAAATTCTATCAACAACTTGAGATTTATCTTCTTCAAGCTTATTTAAATAAAGAATTAGTTTTTCTAAGGGATTTTCAAAGTTCTGATTTTTAATGGCCCTAGTTAGCTGAAGTGCAGTAAATTTAAGTGTTATTGGAATCGCTACATCAATCCCATAGAGAAAATAAAATGGGAACATACCTATAGATTTTTTTGATGTTATGTGATCTGCCCATAATGCATCATACAACTTATTTTGCTAGTTCCACTGATTCTCATGAAATAATTTATGAATGATAGTGACTAGATTCTTATTGCTTGACTCTGTGTGACCTTTTTCCTATGGATAATAGTCTAAAGAGTGGGACAATGAAATATTGTAACCATAGTATAATCCAATCAATTCTAAAGAAGAAAAAAATTAAATCATTATATGTTACTATTTTTTGTGGAATGCCATATCTCACCAGGATGTTTTCTTTGATAAAATTATAAACAGCTTTTGAAGTTGTTTTCTTGACTAAGATAGTTTTTACCTATTTGGTGAAGTAGTTTGTAATAGTGAGAATGTGTGTATGTCTCGCACTCAAATGAGGGTTCATAATTCCAAAAAAAAATCAATCTCCATTGTTGGAAAGGTTATTCTATCACTAATGGCTTGAGAGGAAATACTGCAAGTTTTGGTCATCCAACAAACTATTGACAAGCTTCACATTTTCTTACCCATACATATGAATCCTTGAATAATGTTAGCTAATAGTAATGAGCTCTTAAGGTCTTGTAAATTATCACTGGAATAGAAAAGTGCCCACTGCAATATTAATCATGAAAGGCTTTTAAGAGTTTCTTATGTTGTTCATTGTCAACACATCTCAAGAAAAATCTATCAATATTCTTTTTGAACAATGTACCTTCCCAAATTACATACTTTCTAACTTTCAACTTGAGTGTTATGAATTATTTGGCATCAATGTGAAGACATTATCCATATGTTATAAATAAAGCGATATCAACAAACCATTCATTATTAGAATCTACAAAAAGGAAAAAGAGAAGATCCTCTTTGTTTTGATTATCAGAATCTGTTAAAGAGATTATCTGAGAGTCTTTTTGTTTTTCTATGAGTTGACATAATCTTTTTCTTTGAACTAATTTTGTGGGATTGATTTTGAGATCATATTCTTGAACCTTAGTTATTTAGTTACCTCTTTTTGACCCTGGTTCTTGTTGAGTCATAATAGATTTCACTACTATACTTGACACCATCACAATGGAATGTGAATGTAGAATATAGTATCTAAACTATTTGACAGCTTTTATAATTTCATATGCATGTTTCTCTTTTGGAGAATATTTCAATTCATAATCCTTCATATTAAAACTCATGAAATCATTTGGAGACTCGATACCTTCATCATTCTTCTAAACTAATATGATTGAAAGAGTATGTTATAAGGCATAACAATAAATGATGAACATTTTTTTGAAATATGGACAAACCAAAATTGGTGCGCGACCAAAAGAATCTTTTATTTTTTCAAATGTCTCTTTGCCATCATTATTCCATTTGAAGTAGGGTTTCCCTTTCATCATCTCAACAATATATCTAGTGAGTTATAAAAAATAGAAATAAATCTCCTTAATAAATTCACTTTCCCAAAGAATGAACTTACCTCTGGTTTACTAGTTGGCAGAGATAATTTATGAATTGCTTTAACTCTTTCTAGATCAATCTTGATTCCTTGTTTGGAGACAATGTGCCTAAGAAATTTCTCTTTAGTCACCCCAAAAATTGACGTTTTAATATTGAGAGAAATCTCATGCAATCGATACTTTTTGAATATTTTTTAAGGTGTTCGTAGTGATCTTATCTTTTTTTATAGAACATTTTTAGGTCATCTAAGTATACCATAATTGTCTTATTCTTAAGATCTTTGAATTCGAGATCTATGGCTCTTTGGAATGTAGTTCCTGCATTGATCAATATAAATGGCATTCATTAATATGCCAAAGTACCACATGGAGTCATAAAAATTATCTTCTATTGGTCTTATTTATCAACCTTGATATGATTATAATTTGAGAAACCATCCAACATTGATAGCATTTCAAACATGTGATAGCCTAGATAAATTGATCCATGATGGCCAATGGATAATTGTCTTTGAGAGAAGCCAGATTCAAATTTTTGAAGTCTACACAAATCCTGATTTCTCCATTCTTTTTTTAAATAAAGACTATATTAACAATCAAATTTAAATGATGAATAGGAAAAATAATCCATGCATTCAATATTTTCTAAATTTCTACAAAAATTATTTCTATAATCTTTGGATCTTATTGCCTTTGATTTTGCTTTAATGGTTTAACATCATGTTTGAGAGGAATTATGCATTGCATTTATTTTGGATGAAAAAACAAATATGAATATGAATATACTAGAATATCTATATATTTTCAAAGCAAGATGATAAATTTTCTCTTTTCTTCTAGTGAATAGTATTTTATAATGTTAACTAGCTTGGGTTGTTCTTCAGAGTCGATGTTCACTTTCCCATAGTCTGTTGAACAAAGAGAATCTTTATGCATCATCTTTTTGATGAATCTATCGTGATTGTCAAAAAGTTCTAATGAGATCAAGACTTTATCAATCTTATTCCCTTTTAGTTTTATTACCCCTTCTTCATTTTGTTCTTCAACAATGTCTTATTTCTAAGTTTGAAAAGAAGATTCTTTATATGATGAATCACTACCTTCAGAATACGGATTTCTAAAAATATCAACTTTTTAAAAAAATAAGATGATCTACTGATCATCATTGAGTACTTAGTATATTGGGTCGATACACCAGCTCAATTGTGTTTTATCTATACCAACTTCTAGATGTGGAATCAATAATGAAGCCAATACTACAAGTATATTTGCTTTGAAGTTATTTTCTCTTAGAATAGTATGGATAGAGAATACCTCAAATTTTTCTATATTATCCAAGATTTTTTTCATGTAGCGCCTTAAGTAGTCATTCTTTACCTAATAGTGACCTTTGATCTATTTAAGAAGTTTTCTATCTCCCAACACTTTCAAATTTTTAATTCTCAATTATTCTGTAACTTGTAACCCAAGTAAGAGTATTTCATACTTGTGATATTGTTAATATACTCAAATTACAAATTGTATGAGAAATTAGATGTTTCCTTATTTGGGGATATTAGAACAATTATTACACCATACCCAATTAAAGAACAACTACCATCAAATTCTAATGTTAGACTTTATTGAGATTAATTTCTATGATTTATAGCATATCCATATCTCTTTCTGGCATCAACAAATAATTGTCTATACCTGCATCTTCATACAATATATCATCCCTAGGGTCATCCATGTTTTACACTATATATATTTTTCTAATTATGGTTTAAAGCCTTATTTTGCTCCTTTTGATCGGGATCATTACATGCGATAAATCTAACTGAATTTCACCTCCAAGTTATAACCAAGTGATAAGAGAATACCATAGGCTATTGGGATGTTAACTACTATAATGTTGATCGTAATCCTCTTCGAAAGAAAAGATGCTAAGGCAACTTAGGCATCTTTGATTTGGCCACAAGTAGAACTTACTTTGCTTCCATTGAGTAACAACCATCAAAGGTCTTTGTACAAGTTAAACCAAGAGCATGGAAAACTTTAGTGGGCATTACATTAACTGAGGCTCATGTATTAATTATGTATTTACTGACTTTACATCCCTTAAAGAATAAAAATATATAAAAAAAGATCAACCTTATTAGACTTAGAAGTTATATCGGCTGAGGAATTTACTGGATTAGAAGACGGCAGAGTAGTTAATATTCATTTGAAATTAGATTTCTTTTGAGTGGATTTTTTACCTTTGATAAATACTACTAGCCTATCCAGTTGATCTAGATATGCTCTTAAATATTCAGCTTGTGACATCTGAATTTTAGTTTTATCTACATGTTCAATTATATCAGAGGCAGGTAGGCTAATAGAAGAGCATTCTACAGGTTGAGATACATTAACATTATTATTAACAAGATAATTATCCTTTAAATAACCAGTAGCAACAATCTATAAAAGCTCACCTATTTTGGATATTGGTTGTTTACCCTTCATTTGAATAGAAGGAAATGTTCCTCATGGAAGAATGACTTTTGCAGATTCCTTTTGTCCATCACTTTCTTATTTTTTGGATCCTAAGCTCTTATAAAAATTATGAATGACTGATTGTCCGTTTCTATAACATTTTCCTCATAATCATCTTTATCTAAATTATATTCTACGAATGTATTTTCAAAGTCACCACCATGTTCTTTAATTTCACATTCTTGAAGATCTAAATTTTTTGCTTCAATTTCTTCATACCTAAATATTGCTTCCATTTCCAAAATGGTATTCACAAGTGGATTTAGATTTTGTTTTGGAGGAACTTTCAGTGCAATATTTTGATTAGGAGCTTGTAATCGAGGATGATTCCCTTGAAAAGGCAAATAGTTTTTTATGAAAATATCTTGATGAGGAGTAGTGATGTTATTTTGATGCAATTTCTTCTTCGAAGCAGTTATATCATTCGCCATTTTTTACAAAAGTTGTTTGATTGAAGACTAACCTAAACTCTATGCCTTACCTTTTGATGGTTCTTTCTTTAATTTTTTGGCTATTATCATATCATCTTCGACGTCAATAGCTAATGTTTGTGATGTATTCAAATTAGCTAATCTAGCCATTCTCAACTGACAACTCACTTTTGATAATTGAGAATTAATAAATAAATATTTTTTATTCTCATTTGTTGGCTTAAAAATTATTGGTATTTTATGAAGTAGCTTATTAAATTTAGCTATGAAATTCTCATAGGTTCATAAGCTTATTTTTTCATCTAGGTGAGTTGATCTAATAATACGTGTAAATCTTATGTTGGTTTGAATCTATTTTCAAACTTTATTTTCATATTATTCTAACTAGTTATCACTCCTAGAAAAATATGATAAAACTAATATGCAACTCCATTCTAGAGAGTTATAACAAATAGTCTTATTGCAGTCTCTTCATATTCAACATCTAGAATTCCACATGTTATAGAGAAAGCAACAATATGTTTATTTGGATGTTATTTACCATCACTTGAGAACTTAAAAAATCTTCCATGAACCTTTTGGAAGTTCATGTAATTATCTCAAAGACAATGGATCATTATGTTATCCGAAGGTTGACCTATGATTGCAAAAATTGTTTGTAATTATATAATAACACCTGGTAAGACAAGAGCTTAATTGATGATTATTCCTCATTGTAATTTTTTACCTTTCTTAGGAGGCATGGGAAGATTGACTTTGCTTTTGAATTTAGTTTTATATTTAGGATTCAACTTGAAATTAGAAGATTTTTGTAATTAAGAAAAATGATCAATTTCACCTTTTTATTTACCAACCCTGGTGAATCTTCTTTCTCTCAATTTTTACTATTGATGAGGAGTTGGTTTGAATTGAATAGCTCTTTGAGTTGGTCTGAATTGTTGAACTCCACATGTAGCTAGTGCTTCAACTCTTTGTGCTAAAACAACACGATCTTCTTCTTCTTATAATACCTTAACAACTCTATGAAATTATATAGAACTAGTTCTATTCTCCCATGTAAATGCTCTCAAATCTGATGAAATAGTTTTTTTGTCTCACTTAACTAATCAAGATTCGACTAAAGTAATGGTGCCTGGACTGCTTTAATGGTCATTAGAAAAATTATTACTATAGAAAGTCTTTGAATAGTTATATGAACTGCTCTTCATACTTGTCTTCTCATTTTCCTTCTTGAAACAATTTCAATGTTTCTTTAGACAATATCAGCATGATCTTCTTCTATGTTTATCATTGTAGTGATAATGTTGAATTGAACGTAACTTATTTTGTTATCTATGTGTAGTTATCAAAGATTCACAGAAATGTCTTCTTCAACAGTTTCTATTCAAACTAGGTTGATATCAAGATTTGAATTGTAAAAATGGTCATGAATTAAATCTACTGATTTTGAGCTCTGTGAGTTTCCCTACATACAAGATTTTTTCTTCTCTTTCTACACAATCTAATTTTTTATTCAAAACTACTAAAATGATTTGAAACTAAGTTACTGAAACTTCATCAGAATCTCAGGCAAGTTGTATGATATGTGAAATTATATCCAATTGTGTAGAATGCTCCAAATATAATTCAGGTTGATATATTGGTCCTTGAGTTGAGGGAAACTCATATAGACCAATATCTTAAAAAGTGGGTTGCATGAGTATTGCATAAACATGCCCCACAATGGGCACCAAAAACTATTAACGTGAAAATTTGTTAGGAAGACAAATGGATATTTTGCATCAATAGCTACGGAATAAAGTCCCTATTTTATTAATAGGTGGAGCTACCTTTATTAAAAACCAAAAAGGATGAGAAAGGAAACTACTCATAACATAAATATTTTCTAGTAGGGTAGTAATTTAACCATAAAGTACACAAAAATGACAGAAAGAAAATATGGAGAGTGACAATGGGAAAAAAAATCTTTAAAAAAGAATAAAAATAACAAGTCCAATGAGCCAAACTCAGAGACTTACTAGAAATGTCAAGGTGTATAGTTTCTCTAGAAGGAAACCTCTCTCATTCAATGGATAGGAAAGACATTATGTGTCCATAAGAACATACAACATACACCAAAATAACTACCTATAAATGATAACAAAATGTGACAATTATCTTGTATTTCTTTGTAAAAAGTGAAAATTATTGTTTTACTCCACCAAGGTTTAACTATTTGTAAAAAATAAGAATGTAGATTCAATAAAAAATTATACAATAACATATATGATTTTGACTAATCAATCATAACCTTAACAAAATTTCTCAAAAAAAATTAGATATATATAGATGTATACACATACATTGCCCATGAAGAGATTTTGAACACAAACTTTATAAAATTTCTCTTTATATTGATTCTCTTTGAGTTGCAGATACAATCTCCCATTTTTTGTCTTGTTGAAAATTTTTAATTGTCAAGAACCTTTATAAATGAACCTTTAACTCATATTTATAGGTTGAAATGGGTGGTTACATTGCGTAGCCACTTTTTTTCCTCTTAAAAACATGTAAAAATACTAAAACTTACAAAAACATATTAGGCAATTTGCACAACTTATAAAAATGCATTGGTATTTTTGCGCAACTTGAAACAGTACAATAGCAAATTTTCACAATTTGCAAAAGCACGTTAACAAATTTTTATGACTTGAAATTTGCAAAGGAAATATATAATGTACAAATTACTCATTACAAAGCTGTGTAAATGGAAATTTACAAGAATGACTTCAAAAGCTCAACATAGAAAACAAGTCAAAATCTAATGGCGAGCTATTCTTGTTCTTCACTAAGAATAATCATAATTTTTTCTTCCTCTAATTGTGACTTATTCTCTTGGAATTCATCAAAAATTTTCATGATCTCTAGAACTTTTATCTTCGTTCGAACCATCTGAATATTTATAATTATCTTTGCATCACAATATAGATCCGGCATCTTCTGTGTTGTTTATTGCAATCTCTTAATCATTACATTGAGGTTATCTAAATTATTTTGATATTTAATAAACATATGAATTTACTCATAATTAAATTCAGACTTGGGAGTTAGAATCTTGTCAATATTCTTCTTGAATTGATCAACAATGATCTCCTCAGAAACTAGTTTCTCTCAATGAGTCTATATTTCAATTTTCTTACTCCCATTATTTTAATGAGAGCGTCACCTCCCATTGATTTAGAGTCATTGAATTTATTACGACTTTCTTTGATAATATAAACTATCAATTTGGCAGTGCCCAAAAACTCAATGAGGTACACAATTTATTCTTTTTGGATAAAATTTTATTGAATAAGACCATCTAGAAAAATATAAGAAAAGTCTTCCAACTTGGGAAGCAATCCATTCCATTTCTATACTTCTTGATCATATTTTTTTAGCTTCATTTTCTTGATCGTATTCTAATTAAATCTTAGAACATATAGTCATCATTATGTAATAGTGATACCTTGGTGTAGAATTTTTTTAGACCAATCTTTTGTTGCCTTATCCATATGACCAATTTCTTTCGTAAAATTAAATGTTTATATATCATACATTTGATGAACAACTAAATGAGAAGATTGAATTGGCCTTACCAGTTTCTGAACCACCTATATCAATTTTTAAACCTTTTTTTTTAATTATTCTTTAGTTACTTTGTCTTGGTCCATTTTATCAAATAATGTGCCAATTATAGATTAGATGTTTCCTTCATATCTTCCCTTTTGGATTTTTCCATGTGGATTTTAGTGATTTGATAATCAAGGGATTCAACATTATCTTTACCTTTCTCAACAAGAGGAATTGCTACTTTTGCATTTCCTTCTCCTTTTTGATATGTGATTATTCTAGAGATCATTTTAGGTTTCTTGGAAATATGTGGATGAACAGTTGTCAAAACACTAAAATTAATTTTATGTGGTTGCCCAATATTCTTTCTTTTCTTTACTATCTCATTCAATGAAACAAGGACTTTTGCATTGGGAGATTGTTGTACAAGAGCAATACTGCATTCCTTTTGAGTCTCAGAAGAAGGGAGAGGAGTTTAGAAGACTTGAGACTTTTTCAATACAATTTCACCTTTCTCTTTTTCTAATGTCTCATTTGGAGTTTTAGGAGAAGATTCAGTAGGCAATTCAACATTTTGAGAAAGAGGCAATGGTATCGATGTATCAAGCTAAGAAGGAACAGAAGACTCAAATAGTAAGGATGCATCAGAAGCTAGAAACTGTTGTGTAGTATTGGTTACTAGAGTTTGAGGTTGGGTAAGACTATAAGAAGGAACTTTTGAAATAAGAATTCTTGGAATACTTGGGAACTTTTCACCTAGTCTTATTATTTTCAACTTGAGTGGCTTTTACACTAGAACAACTTCTTTGATAGCTTGAACTTTTGTTTCTTCATTTTTTTTTAAATATTTGCTAATTCATATTGTTGAAGATGTCCCTATTTATACTTGATGTTATAGATGAGCAGTTCCTAATTCAGTATCCTTCATGGGAGGAGAAAACAAGATAAGAGGTCATAGAATTTGGAAGTGGTATTAACCGCTATTAGTTGTTTGTGAATAGAATCATTGATCAATTATCCCTAATTGATGTATTGTTTATTTTGATGAATTATCCATTTGTACATGTACATCCATGTTTGAAAATTTCTCACGACAGGGCTCTCCACTACTCTATGCAAGAGTATGATCATATCATTGATTTCATTCATGAATTCCAATCTGAAAATATTCTTAGAAAGTCTTGTTGATGTATGTCTTGGTTTTTTCAAACATTACTTTTTGACCCATTTAGAATAGGAACTAGTATTGGAATCCCAAAATTGTTGAGTGGATGTGGGAGTCAAATTAACAAATGTTTGCCTATCAGGTAGCTACTGTAGATGATCAATATGTTTTGCACCTAAGCATAAGATATACTCTCCTTTTGAATTCTTGACTTCCCTCTTTTTTGCATCATAGTGTTTAGCCATCGTTTATACTAGTTATAAACATTATATTGAAATAGAGAAGTCAACTACTTCAGGTAATCCACTGTCACGGATGCTTTGTCCATAGTCTATCTTATTGACCCCACTAATTCTATTCCATAATTCTTCCATATTGATATGGCATAGATCAATGTCTATTATTTCTTCAACGTTTGAATCTAGGTACGAGGGTGGAAAAACCCCTTGAAACTAATATTTCATGTTTGTATCTTCTTCTAATTGGAGACCTTTTTTGGGAGGGTTCTTTTTGGGGGTACTTTTCTTAAGAGTCTCTTTGATTAAGATCCCAAATGTTGACATTTGATAAAGATCGGCTGCCTATGATAAAAACTAGAACCTAAGTTGATCTTGTGAAGAAAGATTAAAATTTGACCTTATTTAAGAAGAAAGTGGATTCTAGGGTGTGCTTGAACATGATGCAGAATCTGATAAATGTTTGAGCATACTATGAATTATGTTGTGTGCTTAGGTAGAAGGCAAAATAGGTTAGTCTATTTGATAGAGGGCCAAAATATGATGATGTGCTTAATAGGTGATCAAATTTTGATGGTGTGTTAAATAATTTACCATGTTCTAATGTTTGCATAGATAGATGTCAGAGTGTGATGGAATGTCTAAAAAAGTATCAGACCCTAATAGGTATTCAAGAAAGTTTAAGAATCTGATGATGGGTTAAGCAACTCATAGAATCTGAAAGATGTTTGGGCAATGTTTGGAATCCACCTACTACAGAGTTGGGACCCAGATGATGTATGGACAAGTAATAAACCCCAACAAGTTTCAACATTGAAAATTGAGTTCTACAAAAATCTTTTGGAAAAATAAAAGCTCATGAAAATGATCAAATATTGAGGAAACCCTATGAATATCAATGTCAAAGTTTTAAAAAACAAACCCTATCTCATGTTGATTAGAAATAAGTTAACTTGATGAACCCTTGCAATGTCAAAGTTCACAGGAATGCAAGATTGTAAGAGGTAGCAGAGCGAAATGAATCAAAAATGGGAAATCAAAGAGATTTAAAGCTAAGATATAAACCCTCGTGCGTGTAGAGAAAGCCTCTGGATTAATGGCAAAAAATTTGAGGTGCATGAGTAAAATTCAAGATCTGCAAGAGTCTTTGGTAGTGTATCGAGTTCTGACGTGTACAAGCACAAAAGGCAGAATCTGAAGGGTATGTCTATGGGGGTACCAAGATATGGGATGTGCTAAATCATGCATTCAGTTTTGACATGTGCACAATCATACATCAGGTTTTGATGGCTTCATAAACAATAGGTGGATTGACGAGGTGTGTTTAGCAACTAACCAAAATTTGACAAGGCTAAAGATAGCTAAATTTACACTTTCTTTTGTTTTTGTTTTCAAATTTTTTGGTTAATTGTTGACTTCTGACAATTAATTCTTTAAATAGTATATTTTAACTTGGAAATAATAACTTTGACCATATTTGACTCAAATTGATCATTTGCGATCAAAAGACTTAGCATTCTTAGCTTTTTGACTTTTGTTCAAAAATTAGGATAACACATTTTTTTTTTAAACTTGGAATGTCTTATTACCTTTGGAAAACCAATCAAAGGCAAAACATCCTCTAGTCAAACCCAAAATTGTATCATTTTGTTTAAAATTCCACCATAGAGATCTAAACCCCTGACACCTAGTGGCATACCAAGAAAAGATGGGATGCCCAACTACCAAATGCTTCACCTGCTTCCATACCTTCTAAAATGATTTAAATATGAATGATCTAGTTGGCTTGACAAGAAAATACCCAAAATATAATTCAATAATATGAATACCTTTCCAATTATTCTTAAATTGAAGAGTTCCATTAACATAATTAAACCTAGTAAAAAATTTACAAGGTTCATTGCATGTGAGGGCTCTCAAGATCCAATTGACTAGGGAAATTCCTTGTAGATGGAAAATTCTTGATCCCTAAACCCCTTATGAATTTAGGCTTGTATCAGATGTTTCATTGAACATGTCTTTTCTTTCCCCTTAACATCTGACCATAATAAATCTCTAACAATTTTATGCAACTTGTCAAATTGTGAGCTATAAAATAACTAGTAGGAAGAGTAATAAATTTTGAAAGATGAAAGTAATTTTTGGAAGACTTAAATCCTACCAAGTAGAGAAAGAAGATGTCCCTACCGTTTAGTTACTTTCTTGGTGATTTTATCAAAAACCCACAACCACATCTCTTTGAGAGGTGAGAGAGAAAAGGGAATTCCAAAGTATCTAACCATCTTATTCATCCCAACCCATACCCATCCTAGAGAGTAAATCCAGTCAAGGGGGCCCTCAACCCAACCCAACCCAAGAGCAAAGAATTGACTAGGGAAAATTTTGAACTAGAGGCACTGTAATATATGTCAAAACTACTGGCAATCTAGGAAAAATTATCCTAAAAACCCCTAGGAAAGAGATAGGTGTCATCAAAAAAATGGATGTGTAACGACTCATCTTTGTTAGGAAGGATACTCCTTCGAACAAGGAAATCAAGGGTAGAGTCTCTGAGTAGATAATGGAGGGATTCAAGTGCCATAACAAATAAGGTAGAAGCAAGAGGAAAGCCCTATCTTATGGACCTTTGAAGTATAAAATAACTAGTGAGCTCTCCATTAATCTCCACTAGTGTCGAATTATCCTAAAAGAGAATAGACACCATTAAGTTGAATCTATCCCCAAAACTAAGAGTTATTAACATAAAATCAATGAAAATCCATTTTATTACGTCATATGCTTTCTCAAAGTTAAGAAGAACCATACACACTTTCTAGATTGAATTTTGATCCCAATTCAAACTTTCCCAACTAGAGATGAGCTTATCCCAAATGTACCTTCCTTCTACAAATCCAATTTGGGTGATAGAGATAATATCTAGGAGAACCTTAGAGAGTCTGTTAGCTATTTTTTTCAAAAATATTACAAGATAGGCCTTTAATTATTAATGTCTTATGTCACCTTCTATAGGAATAAGCTTGATATCCATACACTAATATTGTTCCCAAATTTCCAACACTAATAGCCTCCTTGTAGACAGAGAAGATTTTGTTAAAAGTCTAGTTCTAATTGGCCTTATAGAATTCAACAAATAAGCCATCGAATCCTAGATCCTTATCATTCTTAATATTTTTAATCACAAACTTAATCTCTTCAACAATAAATTTCAAATCAAGGGAATTATGAAAGGGGACCTTCTTAGGAACTACCCTAGCACATATGACTCTGTTTTTTTCCATGGCTTCAAAGGATCCATCTAAAGTGAAAAAGCGAATGGTATAAATAGAAAAAAGCATTTTTAATCTCCATGGTTTTATTAACAATAATACCTCCAATGTATACTACACCAATCTTCTCTCTTACATGCATTGCCTTTAGTATTTTGAAAAAAAAATGGTTCCTTTATCCCCATGTTTAAGCCACATAAGCCTAGATCGAACTGTATTCCCTTGTGCAATATAAGACTACAACACCCTATGCTAATGCTTGACACTAATTAGAATTTTCAAAAGGTCTTCATCATCTGGTGAGTTCTGAGTTTTTCTCTCAATGCTAATAAATTATTGTTAAATGATCCCTTCTCTTTTTCTCATAAGTCTAGCTCTTGCTTCACCAAAATATCTCATGAATTTATAACAAGAAGTGATACACTAGTTCCAAGTTCTAATGGTAGAAGGGAGAAAGGAAAAAAAAATGGCAATAAACCAAGTTGTTTTCATACCATCCATGTAGCTTGGGTCAGCCAAATGTGAAACATTGGGTTTATATAACCTTTCTACTCTTTAGAGGTAGTTTGAGGAGTGGAGGCTAGCTGGAAGATCATTTCAATAGGTGATGGTATGAGAGAGTATATGGAAAAATACTAATCACATTACCGTTATCAACAAGAGGGATAATGAATTTTTGATTAACTAGAAACCAATCCAATATAAATTAGACTCTACTCTTACCCTATTGGTTTTTACACCAAGTTTACCAAATGCCATTTCTATCTTTTCCCCCTAAACAAAGGGTCAACCAATCTTAACATCCTTTTCAATTTGTACCAAAAGAACGGTTCATTACATTTCCACTCAAAAGGGTGTCCACCCACCATAACCACCTTATTCTCAATCATATTTAAGTCTCCTCTAATGATCCAAGCCTTGAGATTCAAGGAGATTCAATTCCATAATTCACTTATATCTCTATAATCATTAGGTGCATAAAGGGAGTAAATAACAAAAAATTGCTCTTTCACCTTAAGTATAACCTAAACAACCCTATTAGAGGGAGAAAACCAAAGTCCCCCACACGTTGGAACTTCTGCTTGGTGAGTATAATGGATACGCCACCCCTACCCTTTTCATGATTGGTAGAAAACAAAAGAAGCATTGGGCCAAATAAATTTGAGGGTTGACTCAAGACTAAAGCCAACTAATTTAACCTCTTGAAGCAGAAATAAATCCAAATCCTCTCTAGCTCTGCAAAACCTCCTAGATATAGCTCTTTTAAAATGTGCCTCCAACACTAATATTCCAACTAACAAATTTCATAATATTAAGAGGTAGGATTCATGAGAGGATTATTTCATCCCTTATTCTAGGATAACCTTTCAAATCATTTTGGGAGTTTATCCTCCTGTGTTTTTTCCTACCACTATCTAGAGCAATATTCTCCATTGTCTTTCTCTTCCTAAGTTCTTGATTGTGTAAAGTGGCTTCCTCATGAGACTCAAAACCTCCCTCTTTTTAAGTATTTTCGCTCTAATTATTTTTCACATGAAGAGGTTCGAATAGACTATCAATCGTTGCTAAGATCATTTATTGATCCAAAGTATCTAATTTGTTGTATTTTTATTTAGATTTTATTTACGGGTTGGTTACACCCATTGGTGGTTGGTTTTGTAACCACCTCCTTCCTTTCGTAAGCTTTATAAGCTTACTTTAGTACAAAAATAATAAGAAGATTTTACTTTGTTTTTTTGAATATCTTTCTATGTTATTTCCTCCATTTTACCGGGACTGAACAGTGGTATCAGAGCTATGGGAATTCGAGAGGAGGTTTCACTTTGATTGAGTTTATGTTGTCGCTGCTCTAGACAAAACTAATGCAAACAAGGCCTCTACACCAAACTTCTCAAGAAAGAGACATGTAAATAGGTGCCACGATCCTCTGATGCATAGAGCTTGATTAAGCGATGGATGCTAAAGATGTGCCCTGAACCTGTTTACATCAGTGTTTTGATTCTCAGAATTGGGGTGAATTTTTGTTTAGTTAATTTGCATTGAATATTTTCTAAATTACATTATATAAAAAGATATAATTGCTCTGTTATAAGTGCCATCAGGTGCAACAGATGTAAAGTTTTTTTGAATGGCAAAAAATCTCCTGTGACATCTTTGTGAAGACTGCCAGTATCATCACATGGTTACTCAGCCATCGTGCAGATTGCTTTGCTAAATCTTGATCATTGCACTTGATGATGCTCTAGAGAAGGATATAAAATCAGCATATTTTTTGAAAAACTCATTTTTTGGCAAATTAAAATGGTTGAGGCATTGCAGTAGTATGGCGTTCTTAGTAAATCTACAGCGTACCATCAATATGGTACAACAATAGGTTTTTTAGGGTTTATTTATTGCTCAGTGGGTACCCAACCTCCCTCCTCAAAGGCGTCAAACAAAATCTTCTCATGCAAGTAAATAACATTGGTTAAAGTTTTTTACATGCACGGCTAAATTTGTTTACAAATATATGATTTCAAAAATTAGAACCCTCAAGGTTTAAATAGAAAATTTGTATTTAGCATTTCAATAATGCTTGTAGTAGAATTGGTTGTCAAGATTTAATAAGTCTCTTGTAAACGGAGAGGTTACAAGTTCAAAACCATTCAAAAGTAATTTTTTTGTCAATTTTTTTTTTTAAAAGTCAAATATTGGAGAAATAATTGTCTAAGTGGAGATTATTTGTAATTCAAAATCTATTTGGAGGTAAAGGCCAAACCTCATGGCTAAAAATGTGAGCCTAATTTTTGAAAATGGACATTTAATTCCTAAAAATTATAAGGAATGGTCAATAAACATGGAAAATACGTTAATTTTTAATGACTTGTGGGACGTAGTTGAAAAACAACCTACAATGCCAATAGAAGCTACAAAGCTTGTTGAATTTTAAAAACGTGATAAGCATGCTCTCACATTGTTAAAATCAACTTGCAATATACAAATCATAATTCACATTGAAGCCATCAAATCTGAAGCATGGAAAGCTCTAAAAGACTTGTATGATAAACAACCTGCTTACACGAAAATTGATTTCCTTATGCAGTTGCTTAACACTAAACTCACGCATTAAAAATTTTAAAAATAATATGGCACTACTAAGAGGAAAATTGATGATGAAATGCTCATTTCTATTGTTTTAAATGGTCTTAGCCCTAACTATAGGAATGTTTTGGAGATGTTACAGCTTAGTAATAACCTTAACAAATCTACTTTTGATTCCATTTGTGAGTTGCTCACTCAACATGAGCGATAATTTGTAAAGAAGAAATCTACTGAAGAGGCACACTATACCAAAACAGGAAATCCATTGTATGAGCCCAAAAGAAGACACAAAGAAAAATAGAGACACTTTCATAGGCACACTTCTAGGCATAAACATCATTTTGGTTCTTCGAAACATAAGCATCATTCTGGACATAGGGATCATTTAGGCTCTCCTAAGCAGACATCATTATGGTTTTTCAAAGCATGAACATCACCACAAACATTCACATGGACACAAGCACAAGCACATGCATTCTTCTTCACGTGGTTATTCTTCCTCTAGTTCTAGTGGACATGAGAGAATATGCTACAATTGTGGTGGCATAGGACATCTTTCTACATAGTGCCCCTCCAAAAGGAGGTCCTCTCGACATTGACAGAAGGTAGAAGCAAACATTGCTAATCACTCCAGTCACTCTGGTCATTCTTCTAGTTCCTCTTCTGGCTATTCTTTTGCATATTCTTCTAATGGATGGGATGACTATGAAGTTTTTTGCTCCGAAGTTGATGACTATATATTCTAAGCTGGTGATACACCCATTGTGTGTGAGTTGTTAAGCTCAAGATTGGGATTTGATGTAGTAGCACTTTTTGGCTTGTGTACTTTGCTTTCATAGATGTATTGTTTCTATGATCTTTGATGTGGAGCATTTTAGTGATTTGTACTTGGTTTATTTGTTGCATAGCTTCTCACGTCTCTCCTGATAGGGGGAGAAGATATTGCATATTGGTTTTTTTATCAGTCGTTAGTGATGTGCGGTACGAGTCAGCATTGTGTTGCTAGCATTGTTAGTGCTGAGCAAAGGCCTATGGGAGATGTTAGCGATTGTTAGGCATCAATTTGAGATGTGGCATACATAGTACAGAGGGCAGTCATTTGTTAGATGAATTTTGTGTGAGGATAGATGTAGTTGGACAGTGCGTGATCTTGTTTTACTGCAGTCCAGGGATGATCAAGATGTGATCAGTCCAGGATGCACAATGTACCAGTTGCAGTTACGACAGAGTCTACTTGAATGACTCACAATTCATTGCTCCAGTCTTTCTATACCCCTTTGGATAAAGGGAGAGTTTGTTGGGATCATTTATTGATCCAAATTATTTAATTTATTGTATTTTTGTTTAGATTTTATTTACAGGTTGGTTACACCCATTGGTGGTTGGTTTTGTAACCACCTCCTTTCATAAGCTTTATAAGCTTACTTTTGTACAAAAATAATAAGAAGATTTTACTTTGTTTTTCTAAATATCTTTCTATGTTATTTCCTCCATTTTACCAAGACTGAACAATCGCTATAGGATCAACCACACTATCAATCACTTTGAGAGGTATAAGGTCACCTGTTGCACTTGGGTGGGCAGGTAACCCATATCCTTTTTTCATGACACTAGGGGTCTTATCTTTCCATTCTTTGATCCCAATTTGCATCAGGTCTAAGGTGTTACTAGATGCATCCACAAACTCACTATCGAGCAAGGCCTTAGTCCCAGAGTGATTAGCAAAAATAACTTCATACTCATATGACACTCTTATACTATTTTTTAGAGAAATATCCATGTCCACGCGTTGAGGGGGTACTTCATTCTCAACCATAGACTCAAAGGAGTAGTTAGGAGGATCAAAGGATCCCACCTTTCCTAATTGAATTGGAGGTAGAGAATCAACTACCTTTTCAACCATAGATTCAAAGGAACTAATAGGAGGATCAATGGAACCCATGTTTCCTAACTGAGGCAAAGGGACACCAACAACATTCAAAAGGTTACTTTCTTGAGGAGAGCTCACTTTAGAAACAATTTCAAGGTTAAGAGCAGCTTGGGACTTTCTAATAATCTTAGGGAAATTATTTCTTGAAATGTCCATCTTTTTTGCAAAAGAAACAAGCATTTAACCTACTCATACCAATAATAGGGCATGAAAACTCTTTAATTTTTTTAATTTGAAAACTAAAACTTTAGGAAAGGAAGCAACAAGCTTCATAGGAAAAAATAATACTAATAAATAAATAAAATCTTGCATTCATGTGCATTAGTGTAACCCTAGTTTCCTTTATCTGCAAAATATCCCCAATGGGTTTGAAAAGTTGGGGCAGAAAATGCCAAATTTGAAGTGACACATTACTAAGCTCAACCCATCTGAGCATCATTTAAAGGACTAATTTTTCCACACCATTTTAGGGTTCCAAGGAAGAGCTCTTCAAACTAAACTAACTATATTCCATAACAGTTTTGAAATAGCCCTTATTTGCATATTAGAGATCCTAAACAACACAAGAAATACTCCTAATTAAAACATACAACAAAAATTTACATAAAGCCCTATTTTTGTCCCTAGATAGAGATGACTAAATCATCAAATAATTTTCTAGAAGGTAGTGTGTTTTTATTCAAATAAACTAAAAAAATCCAACATTTTTCAATCTTGACTCTTCATGTTTCAAAACATCATTTGAGATTAGGGTAAAAGAGCAGGAAACTGTAGGGGGCTTACCATCTAATTCTGGTCAAAAGCTTGTTTCCCACTGCACTCTAACTCATTTCCCACTCCACTCTAACTCATTTCCATAGCTACCAATGACAACCTCAACTCCCTTGAGAATATCAATAGATGTCTCTTTTCCCAAAGCTTCTTGAAAGAATTTTTCTTTCCCTCTGTATTTTTTTAATCCTCAACAATGTTATTCTCAAGCTTAATATTTGGATTGGCTCAAGGCTTGGGATCTCTAACCCTTCCATTATTTCCCCCATGTATCTCTTTGATCACCTATTAATTACTTCAATACTCTCACCCATACAAAAATACCATTAGTTTATTAGCTAAAGTTTGACATATTTCTCGACTCTCCTCCCAAAAGACCACCATGATCACAAAAAAGAACGGGTACAAAGCAACAAAATAAAATAAATGGACACACCACAAACAAACACGCAATCCCAACACAAAAACAGCAAAATATATATATATATATATATATATATATATATATATATATATATATATATATATATAAGACAACGAGGAGGAAACAAACATAAGATCAATATGCATCAAAGGAAAGATTAAAGGTGTTCTCGTGGAAGATGATATTTCATCTCCCCAAACTCAGAACCCCAAGCCTCCCTAATCAAGCAAGGACAATTTAGAAAACTCACTGGGAGTGTGAGATCATATCTTGTCCAAGAGGGTACTTCATAATATTTTTTTCTAATTAAGTGGATTTTGAAAAAGAAATCACCGAGGATCATGGTTCTACCTTAATGCAGATTTATTTATGAAACATTGGCATCTTAGTTTCAAACCAGCATAGGAGATGCCTTCATGGGCACCATTTTGGATCAAGATTGTATGCTTTATCCCATGAATTTTGACTATTATTAATATTTTTTAAATGATAGGAGACTTCATGGGAGGTTTCATTTGCATATCAAAAATCATAATTAAAAGGAAGACATCAAACTATGCAAGAATGTGTAGAGAGAGAATTGGATCAACCTCTTCTAAAGAGTTTAAAATTGAAAGTTGATGAATTGGAATGGAAGTATTCTATTGATTATGAATGTATTCCATTTAGATGTTGTAATTATCATCAGTATGGTTACCTAGCTCGAGTATATACAATGGAAGAAAATACTATAGATCTGAGCCAAATGAATATCACATAGAAAAAAAAGGAAAATGGCTTTCATAAGTCAAAAAGAAAACATGTTACTAAAAGTTATGTCAAAGTGGGAGACACAAATACAAAGAAGAAAGAAGTGAATAAGACAACTATTAATCAATATCCAATCTTAATAAAAGCATAATATTTTCAAAAGTATTGACTCAAATGAGGAAGAGAAACAGCGACTTCAAATTATATTTTCAAGATGAAATTGAAGGTCTAGTGGAAGAAAATTGTACTATCACAAATGAAAGAATGACCATTAAGGTCATGCAGATCCAATCTCAAGATAAAGTTTCTCAAAAGGATCTAATTCTTGATATTGATTTGTAGGATAGGGAGACTTCTCATGGTCCAGCATTTGCTCTAGAAGCAAATCTTGACATGAAAGCAATTGAAGATAAAAGCAAAGAGGAAGCTTTATGGAAAATTAAAAATTAAAAAGACAAAGCATAGCTACATGTTAAAAGAAAAAATAATAAAAAAGTGGAGCATCTACTATCTCAATTATGTAGTTCTCTAGTCAAAGAAGGCATATGATATCGGTCAAGTGAAGAGAGGGTGCAAGGTAGTGATTGTCAAACTTCAAAAGGAACCTTGGAAGGTGTATCCAATTGTGCACAATTCATTTTAGAGGAGGTATTCAAAAAGATAAATAAATAAAAAAGTAGAATTGCATGCATGTAAAAAGTAGCCACGAATGCATGCTTGTGTGTAATACAAGCATGGATGATGAAATCAGGATCAAGCAAAAAAACAAGCATACTCCTTAGAAAGTATGCTAAGATGAGACTAGAAAGCTAAAAATATTATAAGTTGTTTTTACAAGATTGTTTCTCACTTGTTAAGCAAGTAATGAAAATGGTTGCATGGCTCTTGATGTAATTGTGCGACTAATTCCCTTTTTGATAATAAAGTATTCAATTTTTATCTATATATATATATATATATATATATATATATATATATATATATATATATATATATATACCCAAACAAAATTCAAAAAATATCAAGCTTTTAGAAAATTACAACCAAAGCCAAAAACCTTACGTTAAACACACATACAAATATAATAAATATATAGCTATAATGGATTCACTCCTTCATACCCTTCAAATATATATATATATATGTAAAATTTTACTCTTGAGATGAAGCACCTCCATGTTAACAATCTTTATTAGTTTTTTATTAAAAAAAATATCCAAATGAATTTCGTATTTAAAAAAATACAAAACAAAAATCTGATTTGACTTTGCTGATTTTATATAGCATGGATATAAATAAGAATCCTCCATTGCCTATCCTTAGCTTCAACTTTTGGTTTCTCCTAATGGGCTCTCAATTTCAACCATAACACCATTTTATTATTTGCTTTGAGTCGTAACTTTTTACCTTTTAAATTGTCTTACTAAATTTAATTTCAATCATTCATCATCTTCCATAATTTCATCACTCTTAATTAAATTAACGAAGTAATTCATTATGCTTTTCACTCCTTCATTCCCTCCTTTTCATGTGTATAGCTCATTGAGGCCACCAAAGGTCCGTGTCAACCTATTTAAAATTTTATACAAGTAGATGGAAGCTTCTCATATCTGACTTCTCAATTTTAATTTGAGAGCATCTCTCTTATATGTGAGAGTTTCTATGGCAAATGATTTATTTGCAATGCTAATGAAATGATTAAGTTTGTTTTAGTTAATTGGGACTTATGTATGTTTTAGTTAATTGGGACTCATGTATGTTTTATATGAACAATAAAGACATAATGCATGTTTTTACTTAGAAACAGATGTTGCTCTTAATTAATGTGAATCCAAATAAGATAGAGAATATTATCCAATAGAGATAGTAGCCTCGTGAAGTTCTAAATTCCTCAACTCAACCACCATAAATGAGAACAAATTCCATAACTTAAAGTATATTTAAACTTACATTATATTAATGAATATGAATGAATTTATTTTACATAGTTCCAACTTTACACATTCACTTGGTAGGAAAGTTAAGCTCATCCTTTGGCTTTGACAAATTTGTCACTTGGCACCAATTCATAAGTTAGATGAACTTATGGCATAGCGTGTGATTTTTTAGGGCATTAAATAATACCCCATTTTTTATTTCTCCAACTCCATATTATACCATGAATCCCTTAATACACCACCATTTTGATTAAAATACCTATTATTTTCAAAATATATCATAGTTACTTGTGCTTTTCAATAAATCTTTTGTATCTTTTTTATTTCTACCCTTAATATGTTGGATGGAATATGTCATGTCCATTAATATCACATCCATCCCCAAAACATATCTTCATGACCCAAATGAATTTGGTTTAATATTATAAAAATGAAACCATTTCTATCACAATTAATACTTATAGAGAGTTTATTAAAGGCAAATCCAATCCAAGATTGTAAAGTGGAACTATTTCCTATGACTCTTGGCCAATTGTAGGAAATGTATCGACATTAGGAATCTTTCGTTGAATGCTAGTGAAATATTGCAACTCTAATGAAAGCTTGGTATAAAAAATTACTATGTTATCACAAGTGTGCCACTTAGGCCTACACAAAATATTTAAGGTTGTTAGTGTAAACCTAATTGTAAGCGTAACTTAGGTAAGCATAACTATTTTCATCTTATCATAGGTAAGCTTATCTTGAGTTAGCTTCACTTTATTTTAGGTAAGCATATGGATAAATGGGGTTTGGTATGTGCATATGCAACTTGCCCCCATCCTTTCTTGTGCACATATTCAAATTTTGAAATTCATTGTGCACATGTTCAAACTTGACAATTCATTGTGCACATAGTCAAATTTGGTAACTCCTATGAACATGGTTAAAATATCCCCACTTGCCTCTCCTCATATCTATTACAAATAGAGCGCAGTGGTCATGGTTTTCAAGTGAGTTTGGATCTTTTTATATATTTGGCATTGCGCTCATGGTCAAATTTGGTAACTCCTATGAAGATGGTTAAAATATGTCCACTTTCCTCATCTCCAATATGTTATAAATAGAAGGCAGTGGTCATGGTTTTCTGATTTAGCTTAAAGCTTTGTAGAACATGGATAATCTTGTCACAAACACATGATAAGCTTGTTACCTTGTAGTAAAAAGTTTTCTGAATTTTGTAATTGATTACAATGTTATTGTGTTTCAATCTTTTACTTCACCTATTGTTGTGAATCTTTGACAATGTAGAAGTTTTTTTTTTTTTTCACAAGTGGTCTTAAGGATATTTCACCAATTTTGTGTATCAAATCCCAACAAGGGTAAGTTAATATCAATTAAAAATGCTATCATTCACCTTGTCAATAATACCACTAACTCCTCTAAAATTGCTCTATGAAAAGCTTTAAAATATTGTATAATGTTGGCATTCACCTCTATAAAAACCACCTCTCCACATGTTCTATAAATACCATATAAAACTAAATATCCAAACCAACTTCAATGCCTAAAAAATGAGAGGTAAATTTATGTTTGTCTTTATTTTCACTCAACCCATCGAGCCCCTTGTGTCCGACCCACCCCCAATAGCTAACATTAAACATTAATAAAATTACCTCCTCCACTCTTTAATAACTAAGGGTACATTGACATGTTTTTTCTATATTAAATATCTCAATATGCATGTACATGCTATGGTATTTCCGAGTCATTCACTCACATGTATTGTAGGCAAAGACAAGGATAACAAGTGAACGAATATACCACCAAGTTAAGTAGCAAGAGATCCAAATAGGATTGTACACAAAATTGTGACCATGATATATAGGCAAAGTATTCATATAGCTAAATTTAAGAAAGCAAGTTTTGATATTCAAGCTTAAGATCGTTAAGGCGGCATGTGCACACACACACTATCTTGAGATGGAAAAGAAGGGTCCATCTTCTTCTTCAAATGAATGAGGTCCTCCAAAACCAAAATTAAATGAAAAGGTTAACAAAATATTACTATTAAATCAAAGAATAAAGATGTTAACATTATTGTAGACAATGTGATGTAGATGGTCATATTGATGAAAAATATAGTCACACTAAAGTTGACTTTAAATGTGACTATATCGTTGACTTTTTAAGCAAATTTGACATCTGAGAAAAAGGACATTTCTTGGAACTTTAAATTGTTAATATTTATATATAAATTAAACATTTTCATGGAAAATGGAAAGTAGATTTTGTTATTGGGGGAGTTTGATAAATGTTACTAAAGTTTTTTATGACATGAAAGATCTAGAAAATGTCTCATATAATAAGAATATTGCAGCACCAAGTGCAACAAATAGGTGTATCCTCACAGAGCATTAACTATGTTTCACCAAATGCAACCAAAGATGTCTGATTGTTGACCCCAGGGTTTTCACAAACAATTCCATTCCTCAATTTTGACTAAGTACAAAGTGTGTGCACATGGACTGTGTGAAAGGAAGGTTGTGAGAAGAAATAAGTCAGGGGTATAACACATACACGTATAATAAGTTGACCTTGATCTTATCCAGTTTACGACAGTACCAGATCCAAGATTCACAATGAAAAATCAAGTGATAAGTGTGGCACATTCAATGATGTTGGACATGTCAAGGTCTTGTGGATACCACCTTGCTTGGATGGATAAGATAGACTTTTGTGGATAAGGATCCCATCTTTGTAAGGCATGTCAATGTGGTGCCCATATAAACCTACCTCTAGTAGTGTTATAAGCTTCTCAAGAATAGTTTGTGAAAGGCTACCAAAATGAAGTTGAATGTTCATAAGCTTTGTGATGAATTATCAATATAAAGTTAGTGAAGATATGCAATCTTACTATTTAATCTAAACATATGATGTTTTGCTTATGGTATTGTATACTTTAAATCTCATGCTAAATGAGAATTCTTAATTTTGTTTGCATGGTTATGATATTGGATTAGTGATACCTTGTCAAGCTTTGTTTATGCTATAGTTTCTAGTTATGAGGTTAGCATCTTGATGTGTTAGGATGGTATGTACTATTAAATAAACTAAGTTTAATTAGCACGTAGTATTTTCAATTTCTTTAATGCAACATGGGCTCAATTTTCTCTCTCTACACCTCAATGGCATGTCTGAGTGTTTTCACTAGTGATAGGTCAATTTGAAGGGCAGCTCATTTGTTGAGTATGTGTAGTATGCATTGAACTACTACAAAGCGCTTATAAATAAGCCAAACATTTTGGTTTCGTTTCCAAACCTATTTGAGTGGAAAATGGAGATATTTCGTTATAATGGCATTTCAGATGACACTGGAATGTGTGGAGAGGGGGTTTGATGAGCAAGCATTGGAGCTAGAAATAAATGCACCTAGACATGGAGATCTGAAGCCAAAGTGTTTAGAGAAAGACATCTATAGTTATTTGTATAAAGTATTTTGTGTAAAGCTCCTGAAAATCTCTATGCACGACTAGCGGCTTACATAGTGGATTGTAAAAGGAAGTTTGACTGAAAGATATCATGGATCTATAAGAACATTATGAAGCTCAAAGAGAGTGACGTGATTTGGACTCTCAAATTGAATGTATGGTGGAGAGGAGCTTTGGGTAACTACCTATCATAATTTTTAGTTTCTACATATACCTACCCACATAAGGTAGCTTATTTATTTCTTGCACAAACTACAAAAATCCTTTACGTTTCATATTGTTGTTTCAATCAAAATGTTTGTAGATTGGAGTATTGAATGCTTGACTATGGAGAACTAAATCACTTTCACACATAGGCGAAGCGGAGGGTAGGAGTGAAGTTAAGGTGGCATTGCGCCATATTCAATGAGAAAATAGATTTCAAAATCAAAGAACAAGATGGAGGACCAAGGGGAACATGAGCTAAGGTTGTGATAAAATCGTGAAGCCAGAGAGGTAATTGTTATTGCAATGGACCTTGAGAGGATAGGAAGCCAAGTCAGGGGGATACTGCGAGGACCTACATAGATTGGGAAGGGCACATGAATGACTCGCACAAAAGGTACACACTCCAAGGAAGATGATGGTGTGTGCAACCAAGAGAAAGATATTGTATCCACTGAGGGAGATCTAGTTGAGGGTGATGATAGGGATTTGTTAAGTTTGACTAAAGAAGGAAGTGAAATAATGTCGACCCCTACCCTTCTGGAAGTTGTCAACCTAATGTGATTTAGTTATTAGAGAAGAAACTTCGAAGGAAGTGTAGATGTATCGCATATTAGAGAATTCAAAAGATAGGTAAGTGAACAAAATTTATTCTTAAACAAGTCATACCATACATATTCAATCATTTTTGGGAGGTAGCTCAAAGACTACATCACAAACTAGCATGAGTTTTCTTGGGATGTCAGGTGAAGGAACCGGAAGTGGTAATTATCCTACTACCCCAACACACCATTAACAAGTCCAACAAAAAGCACAATGTCATTGGCGAGTGTGCAAGGAGATCTACCATCGGGAAGTGTGATTCCACCATTTAGTATAGACACGGGAGTTGCATGCCCTTCAAGTGGGCAAGTTAACCCAAAAATATATGGTCCAAAGGCACAAGTACACAAGCAATGAAAGCCCAAGTTCCATAGGAAAACATCTTTTATGAGATGTCTATGAAGCTACTAGAATATAGAGAAAAGTAAGTTATTACCCCTGAGCACAAGGCAAGTCAATTTGCCACAACTCTGGTGGATAGTGCACACACATGGTACCAAAAGTATGATCCAAACTAGGTAGTGATTGATTATGTTTTGTTGAAATAGGAATTTATTAAATAGTTTAACATTCCAAAGTTTGAGCAACAAAGCATTTATGCGCTTAAAGAGGTAAAGCAATACATATCTGAGAGTGTATTAACATATGATGCAAGGTTTTAAAACCCTCTCTAAACTCACGACATGCATCATTTGCAACATGTGCAATGTTATGTGGGCAGATTGTTGGCCACATTCCAAAAAAGTTGGTCTATTAAGACTTTAATTGATGTGGGTGAAAATCTAGAAGTCGTGTTGTGAGTGGACATTGTTGGAAGCTTTGGTGCATATGCGGCAACTCATTTATGGAGGCATGGATCTCAAGCATGGTCGGGTAGCTACAAAGTTGGCTATACATAGTGCACGACACCTAGAGAATATTATAGTGTACAAATTGCAAGAAAGATGCACACAACAAGAACCATTGTCTCTAACACAATGTGAAGGCAATATTTTGATGACTTGAGGTTTTTCAAGGAGATCACAAAACAAAGAAATGTTCCTTCCTATTGAGGACCAATAGGGAAAAGTTTCCAATTGGTGTAAAGTATGTGAAACTACACTCATGATATGAATGATTGTCTAGTAATGGATGCAATGTGTGAAGCTTATGAGCATGGGATACGCCAATAGCAACGGTAGATCTAGCACCACAAGCTCTTCGATATGGAAAAGGTAGGTCTTATGGACATAGAGAAGGTAGATGAGGTGGGGCCACTCTCATCAAGGGTGTCCTATTTAGTGTGGATCACCTTATCATTATCAAAGAAATTGTCCCAAGTTTTCCACTTGCAACCACTGTAATGGGGATCATATGACCAAAGATTGTTTGTATCTCTACCAAATTATCCTTCAGAGAGATAAGGCTCAAAATGGTGTGAGAATATTATGTATTGCCCAACAAGGGGATAAATGGGTTCCTAAACAAACTACACACAAGGCAATGATGAAGGCCCAAAGGTAAACATGATTATGTGTAGCGAGGTAAATAGACATGCTTAGATGATGCTTCCTCTTAAAAGGAAGAGTCCAATGTGCACCAAAGGAAGAGTCCAATGTGCACCAAAGTTTACAACAATGGACAATCTGGATGGCCCAACACAAAAGTATATTGGCCCAAACTAGATTATAAATTTATCTAGTTGTTGATGTGGCTCGTATATTGGCACCTACAAAGTTGTTGAATGGGGAAACAAGGATATGCCATGTTGGAGTAGTTATTCTTGTTAATATTTGAGTTTTTGTTTTGAGGTTAATTTTTTCACATTGTAATAATAAAAGTGCTCTTCAACAATGAACTGCATAATAAAATTATTTTCGGACATTTTAGATCTCACTATTAGATCCATCTTTAGGAAAGAGAATATTGAAGCCAATTCTCGATAGAAAGATCCTAATCAGTACTTGTGATACAAACAAAAACTTAAAAGGGGGTTAACTCGATCGATGTGTAAAAATAAAAAATATATATAAAATAAAATAATAATAAAAATAAAGTAATAATCATAATTAAATTAAATAATAATGATAAAATTAAATATATTTAAATGGAATTAAGGTAAAGGAAACATTATAATTTTAAAATAAAATAAACTGATAAAATAAAATCAAACGTGAATTAAATTAAAATGTAATATTAATTAATATATTAATAGGTGTCTAAGATCACAAGAAAAGATGACGGTACCTTATCTAAACAAGTTTATAGAAATAAAACACATGCAAATGTTTATATTAGAGCCAATTCCCATCACCACCAATCTCAAAAAAGGGAATTATGAAGACTTTATACACAAGCCCTTAGAATCTTTGATCCTAAACACTTAAGAAATAAAGAGAGACACCTACAAAAAACTCTAAATAAAAATGGGTATCAAGAATGGCATGTCAAGAAAACTTTCAACAAGTCCAAAGATACCAAGGTCATCTTAGCATCGGCACACAATCAAAATGTAAGAAAGCTTACCTATCATATGTTCAAGGTAACTCAAAGAAATTAGCAAGAATTCTTCGTAAAAATGGCACCAAAACTTACTTCAAACATGACAAAACCATTAGGAGCTCCCTAAAAAGTGTGAATGATCTACGAGAACCTAAGCTTAACAAAGGAATTTGTGAGATACAATGTTCACGCGGTATTTCATATATTGGTGAGACTGGGGGATCCTTTCAAACAAGGTTCAAGAAACATACTCAAGACCTACATTGAGGAAATATTAAGATATTAGCATTGGCAAAGTATGAATCAAAAACAAAACACTCCATGCGTTTGGATGATGCCAAAATATTAATCTTGGAAAGCCATTGAAAAGATAGAAGGATCTGAAAAGTGATTGAAATTGAAAAGAGACCCCATAACATTAACAAAGATGATGGATTAAAATTGTGCCATTATTGGGAACCCCTCATCGGCAAGCTCGTCCCATCCTAAATCTTTGTGTTAGCCCATTCATTTTTTTTCTTCTCCAACTCCCTCTCCTCTATCCTTTCACGTGCATGCCTCTGATTATCTATTTCATTCTCTCTTTTATTTTTATTATTATTAATTATTTATTTATTATTATTACTTTTATTAAGGTTGATGGGTCTCTCACCCTTCATTAAAGGCAAATGAGATTACAATAGAAAACCATGTCTATAGCCAATTATCATCATGACAGAACAAAGGAGGACCAGGTCCTCGAAACAATGAACAAAACCAACCAACAAAACAAACAGATACTACCAACAGGGGCACAATCCACAACCCAAATCCAACCACCACAAACAGATTCCCAATATCCGATAGCTGCCTCAACCAAAGCAAACCACCCCCAAGAGAGGATAGCTGCCTCAAGGAACCGCCTCCCCACCATCGTAGTCACCACCACTGCCACCAGCCACCATCGCGCCACTCACCCACGGGTCTTCCTACCGCTACCCATCTGAAGTCATCCTCCTTCGCCTAACCGAGCCCCTTCCAATTGCCTCCACCACATCCTCAATCTCACGCCTTTTCCTTCTACGTCCACGCCCCTCCACAAAGTAGCGCCCCAGACCTAGGGCCCAACACGCTGCCACCATATGTGCTCTCATGTGGCCCGTGATAGCCTGTCGGTGCATGGTCGGCCCCTTGCCAGAGTGGCCCACACCTTCAATGACTGTTGGAGGAAACAGGGGCGTGTTATTCCCATATAGACGCACCATAAGTTTAGACGCAGAAATGATACTAGCCACCCATCGGTGATCTAGAGTTATTACCAGAGATATAAAAGGTGCTTGGAGCACCTCTACATCTAAAGACAAAAGAAACCTCCTCGTGGGAGCTAGATTTTTAAGAAAACCCTGAATGCACTCCAAAAAAAATCCAACAAAGTGCCAAACCGCTCCTTCAATTCACGAAAGGTGGTGCAAGGGATTAACCCATGAAATTCCCTATTAGAAAACAACAAAGGACTAGGAGCTCCCACCCAAATTTTGTCAACTGCAAGCTCTAAACCAAACCTAAACCCTGGTCGAACCAACTTCCCCACAAATGTCTTGTTAAGAGCTTTATCCTCCAAAACCAACAAAAGATTCCCAATAAACATCAAAGCCACCTCAGAGTTCACCTTGGCTCAGCACGGGGTCTCCAAGTAGACCAGCCCCACTATCCCTCGTACCGCCTACATTACTTGTCCAGACATAATCACTAACACCTCCTTCAGTCGAGTCTCCATCACGCTGCTCTCAAATGTCATTTCTCACTTCAGGGCGATGATCACTAACAAAGGTGCGAGTATCTAGTATATGACAAAGATGAGAATGCTTGGGAATTTGTCGATGCCTCCACCTAACACAATGCAACGGAAGTCCTAACAATAGCAAGCAAGAGCGGGGAGTCGTCACCTCACCACTATGAAACTAATGCCAAAATCAGAGTTCAAAAGTTGGTAAGCATGAGAGCTCAATCCCTTCGCATGCACAGGGATAAATGCATATCATCCCATCCAATAAAGTACCACCCTACCAACCCAACATGGGGAAGCACCACACTCCACAAGCTTAGAGATAAACATCCATCATCCTTGCATTTGGCTAGGTAATCAAGATCCGGTTAAAAAGTGTCAGCGTTATCCCTTATCCTATATGGGGGACCATGCAACTTTATTTATTTATCTATTGATTTATTAATTACTATTATTTATTTATTTAATATTTTTATACTTATATATATAAAGAGATGTTTTGCATATATTTTATGAATAAAAACATTTTAATTGAATTATTGTTTTATTTTATTTTATTTTTATTCCTTTTTATTATTATCTATTTTATTTTATTTTATTAATGTTTATTATTGTTTTATATGTTATACTAATTAATATTAGATTTAAATTTTTTTAATTTAATTCATGTTTGATTTTATATTATCAACTTTTTTTAAACTATTAAAATTCTATTTTAATTTAATTTAATTTAAATCTATTTTAATTTATTATTATTATTTTATTTTACTATGATTGTTACTTTATATTTATTATTATTTTATTTTATATTTTATTTTAGTTTATTATTACTTTACTTTATATTTATTATTATTTTATTTTATATTTTAATTTATTTTATTTTAATTTTTATTTATTTTATTAATAATTTATTTGATTTTTTTTTTAATTGTTTTTCTTTTCTTTTTATATGACGATCAACTTTACTCTTTTTTAAGTTTTAGTTGTTTTACAAATTTTATTTAAGATTTTGGGGTATCTTCTTCATATTCAAGTATTAACTTCAATATTATCTTCCTTGATGAATCCAATAATGAAATCCGAAACGTCAGAAAATAACTTTATAACACAATTGATTCAAAAAAAACACTTTAATATTTGAATTTTTTTATCATAACATTAAACTCAAACTTTAATTAAGAACATGATGACTTGGTTGGAACCATAAATTATTGAGCACAATTCTAAAAGGGTTGAGGATTGTGAATGTCAAATGATGCCCACTATGATGAGTATAGTCGGTCCAATAATGCCCATGTCTAGTACTCCTCCTTTAGGGTTCAATAAGATAATTATCCAACACTTTCCCATGGTGCTTGATCAGGAGTCTTGCATTGGAGCAATCTAGGCATAATTCTCTTGTTTCCACGTGCATACAAAAGTGCATGGAAGGTGGACCAAATCAAAAAACATCATGAAACAAAATATAAGAATGATAAGCAAAATCATAGAGTATACCATTTTTTAAGTCACCTACAGAAAATTTAGTTCGACTTCTAATTGGTCAATTGCCAAGTGTCAAGAGAATATTGCACAATGGAAATTGTTGGCATAGTTATTTTGAATTATTTTGTGTAATTAATGCTAGTGAAAAAACAATTGGTGCAAAAAAGGGGTATAGACTGAAATATTGACTTGATATAACAAAATAGAATCACCATTAACATTTCAAATAACCCTTGGTGTTCATTTTAGATTTTGATGTTAGCATATCAGTCCCTATTGGCTACTTGTAGCTATATCTATGAAATAAACCCTATGGCATTAACGGAAAATGATTTGAAAAAAAACAAAAAAGCCAAGAGCAAGGAAATAATCTCAACAAATAAGAAAATGCAATTAAAATTACCTAGTACATAGGGTTAGTATAAATAGACTTAAGCTTAAAGTCAAATAAGAAAATTGCACCTCTTAAAGGGAGGAAAAAACTAATCCAAAATGTGGAAAAACTAATCCAAATATTTGCAGTGTACATTGGAACAGATAAATAGAAATGAGGATATTTGTTACTATCGAAAGGCAGCTTTCATGGATTGGTCCAGATGAATCATAAATGCTTCATTGGTGCCAAATGGACACACGTTAGGCTACTATAACATGGCTATAAGGCGTACAACCATACCATCACAATATGCATCCCCCATAACACAGAAGGTAGGAACATATAAAATCTCATATCAATATCAATGTACAAGTTGATTGCTGTCCTGAACAAGTACGCACAACCATTTGATGCAACATTCTATCTATTACACAGCAATTTGTCCTGATGATTCTAAGTGAAATTTGACATCCTCAAAAAAAAGCATTAAACATTAGCTTAACTGAAGTACGTATATGACCTTTTATCTGAACATCCTACCCCACTACCTTGATTTATGATATTGCTCTATTCATTCTAAAATCAACACTTAAGCTCAGCCATGAGAGGCTTTATTTACAACTTTCAAGACTGCTATGATCTACACTACAATGCGCCTAAAGTTGAGTCAGATGGTAGCCTTCTCATTTGTTCTCATATACACAATTGGAGTAGAAATGGGCTAAAGTAATCCACTGTTTGTATTGGAAATATTACATGAATATTTCTGTGAAATGAAGTAAACTTATGTTCTCAAACTCGTCACGGGCTGCTTGAAGGTGATATGCAAATGAAAAAATTATAATAGATTGATTCTTGAAATAAACAAGACTTAGGGCAAAGGCTTAGGAGGTAATTATTAATAGTTTCAAACTAATTTACATTTCTGCGTACAATCTCAAATGTACCTTGAAGGTCCAGCTTTCTGCTTATGCATCGAAGGGTTCATGTTGCCCTGAACGCTTGATTTGAATCAGGTATGAAAATCTAATAAGTTTGCTTCATGTTAGACTAGCAATTACTGGTAGAAACTTGGTCTGTCCGGAACTCTTTCCCTAGTCACATACCAATGGCTGAAATATTTTACAGGCTAATGAAAGAAGAAAATTGGTCTCAATCCTTTCAGAAAATTTTTATGAATGGCAGTTTTCGTTTACACCAGAGGAAAAGATTGGAAGTCGTCGATCTTAGATCTAAGTTGTTTTTTAGTATACTATCCAGAAATGTTTTCTTACCCTGGGCTGCTTCAAGGTCAAGCGTTCTATAAGCAAGAGCCATGCAATACATTGCTGGATGAAGCTTCCTGCATTAAATCAAATAAATTCAACATTTCATTTATTACATGTGCACAAAATCAAGGACATGATGACTGTTCTAACTTACAGCTTCAGACACGGTGATGAAACTAAATGTATAATGAAAGAGCAATACAAACTCACAACAAATGGTGGGGACCATTCCTAAAATAATAAATGTAAATGTTCATAATCCCAAAACTAAAAGCCAGTTGTCAGGCTTACCCATTGACTATCATAATATAAACGCGTGGTATGGAAAGGACAAGGGACAAGTAGAAGGCACTTGATGTGGAAAAATCTAATGGTATTTTATGCAAATCTTTATTTTAACATTAACAAAACTCTAAACTTGACTATGCCGAAAAGGAATATATTTCTCCCCCAAACGTACATATGAGGAACACAATCTAAAATGAGAGAAATAAAACCTAAGCTAAACTGGGGACACAGAAATCTCAATGCTGCTGATATCATTTCCAGAGAATCTCTTGAAATCGAGGATGAGATTAACAAACTTACCCTTGTGAGCTTTTGTGAGGAGATTTTCCCATAAAATCTGATCCATCATAGTCATTTCGGCTTTGCCAGTGTCTTCCAAATGGAATTGTCTTTCCTTTTTTGTTCTGCCCAAACGTTTCAACATACCAACCCCCAATATCATGCTTTTCACAACGAGGTTCGAAAATCCAAAATCTGCCATGATCATCCACAAAAATGTTGTATATACAGATATATACGGAAATTAAAGGTCAAACACTCATAATCAATGAGAGAAAAAAAATCTAAACCTGGATAAAATAGAGTGGGTGACGGTATTTCTTCCTTGCTATACCATGATTGTCTTCACAAAAGAAACATAAAACCATCCATGTTTTCGTAGCTTAGCAATAGGGCATGATGAGTATTTCTTCTATTTAAAAGTCAATAAAGAAAAATATCGTTAAGAGTGAGATCTTTACATCACTTTTGTTGTCATCATTGTACATAACCACAAATAAAGCAATTGAGTAACATAGGCATTTTATGCAAACATGTAATGTGTTTGTTACCTAAATTTAATTTTTCAGTTAATGGCAGGTTGGTAAGGTTTCGTAATGTTGAACCATTGCGGTCAACCATCATATGTACCACCGGACCACTTCTGTATGAACAAGTTGGATTCTCCTATTCAGAATTCTCAATCCATGAGTCCATTTAGCATCATATATTATCCAGGGACACCTGAATACCTTTGGAGACCATGTACATTACTTATAATATTAATGAAAACTATTTATATTACTTAAGATATTAATAAATACATCCTTACCTCTCATACTATGTTGTGTTCATTCATGTAAGTGTTGTAAATAGTTTCTTTCTGTCATGTGTCGTGAATGTTCTGCTTATGAATAATTAGTTATAAAATAGAGAGCTAAATTCCTGCTGTTGTCATCATTTCATTCACTTGCCACCCATTTGAAGCGCATATGTACCGTGTCCTCAATAGCCCCACATTCATAGCTGGTCTCAAATGTTTCAAAACTCAAATATGGAGTATATTAAGGAAATCTAGAAATGCAAATAAGCTAAGAAATCAAATGAAATCTTAATCTAAACTAATTCAACCTATGATAGAACTACAAACGAAAGAAACAAAACAAAATTATACTTAGTACAAAAAGAAGTTTCTTCCGTTCCAATGTGAATTCGATTTGCTCTCTTTGAATTGTGGTTGTTCACTATTCCAATACGAGGACAAATAGGCAGCATTATGGTATGCAAACTCTTATAATCTTAGCATGATAAACCTATAATGAAGAAGTTTAGCTAAATTGAAGGAAAAACCTCCAATTTATAGAATTTGGAAATGGATGTGAACCGTCCATCTTGAAATGAAAATCAAGAGCTAAGAATAAAAGGTAATTTTTAATTCATAATGGGAATTTTGAATTTAAAAATTGGAGTGGAGAACATGCAGGCCTCACAAATAAATATAAAATTCATTTGGGAGGAAGATATGATATAAAATTAGTAAGTGGATGTGAGGTAGATTATTAAATTGGATCATGGAAGATAATATGAATAAAGGTGGATTATTAAATTAAATCGTAGAAGATAATAGGAATAAAGATGGATTATTAAATTGTATCATAGAAGATAATAGAAATAAAGGTGGATTATTAAATCAGAGCATGGAAGACAATGGGAATAAAAGTGGATTATTAAATCAGATCATAGAAGACAATGGGAATGAAAGTCGATTATTAAATTGGATCATAGAGGACAATAGGATTATTAAATTGGAATAGTGAATAATAGGATTATTAAATTAGATCATGGAAGACAATGAAAATAAAGGTGGATTATTAAATCAGAATGTTAGAAGACAAGTGGAGCCTTAAGGACATGTGAAGATAAATTTGATTTTTTATATTTATGAAAATTATAAATTTCCAAAATCCATGCAATTTTTAATTAAATAATGATTAGTTAATTAAATTTGTATTAATTTAGGTATAATAAACAATGAATAATGATGATGAATAGTGACTAAGAAAAATTAAAGAAGATTAGAGATGATTAGGTATTTAGTGCAAAGAAGGTTAAAATCAACACAATGACTGATTTTAAATGTCTACATTTTGCCCCTCTTTGAGAAGTTGTTGCGAGACATTGACGAAGTAATGAATTCTCAAAGAATGAAAAAGTCGTTGAAAATGTGAAAAAAGTAATAAATGAGATAAAATAATGGATGTTACGATTTTATTATTTCTAACCGATAGGTGTAGGAGTTTGGATAGAAGAATAAGATAATGATTGGAACAAAATGAGGGACCCATGATGATGCTCCCTCGAGTGTTCGTGCAATAAAGTGGATGAACACTCGAAATGACGGAGGAAAAATGTTGAAGTGGTGATAATGAAGGTTGTCAAGAAATTGAAGCACGAGAAATCGATGTCATACTTGCAAGATTAAAGTTGGTGTAAAATGATTTGCCCCTAACTAAAAACTAGAGAATAGATAGGAAAAAGAATATTTCTTGCTCGGAAGCTACACGTTTGGATGGTGCTCAAAACTCAGGGGTCACATGAGTAGAGGTGAGAACGATATATCCCAGTAAGTTGTGGGCCTAAAAACAAAAAATATAGATTTTCCAATTTGAGAGGAAGATTTTACAAAATTGATAGTTGCAAGCAATTGATAAAGATTGATAGCATTTCAATTAATTTGGCCCTGAAATTGTGGATAAAAACTGTTGCAAAATATGAAAATGATGGGTTGGAGGGAAAAATATTGGAATGGGAGGGGATAGGCTATAGAGAGAGGATGAATTCGAAAGTGTAAACGGATGGCATAGATGGAAATTGTATGGATAGTTAGACAGTTGTCTTGTGTTTATTTTTGTCTTGCTTTGGAATTCCAACATGATTAAGTGGGTAAGAGTTGAGCAACCTAAGTTTTGATTTAGCATAAAACAATAATCACTAAGGATATGAAATAATCATGATGAATATTTGTGTTTGATGCATAAGGACTGAAAATATTGTAATTTATGCAAAACAGAGCACATCATGATATGAAAAAAACATAATTACACTATAGTGTAATACACAAAAGAATCTTGACTCAAAAAAGAAAAACAAACAAGTGGAAAGAAGACGAACGCAAAAAAAAATTAAAAAGTTTACACAAACAAAACATGACGAATGTAAGATAAAAGAAGTAAATGACAAGACAATCAAGAGCAAGTAATATTAACAAAAACAAGTTAAGCACATTCACAACAAAACATAGGTAAAAATAAAAATGAAAGGAATCGACACCTAAAAAGGAAGTAAATGACATGACTAACATCCCAGGTGAGGGTTTAGACTTTTGGTAGCCAACATTTATGACAAGATTGAACGACGGATGAGGAAGCCCTTAGATAACCATGCGGCGGATATAAATGAGAACAAGTGAAATCACATTTTGGATTAATGGAGATGATAGAGATAGTGGCGAAACTGACCTCAGGGGCCCCATGCCCCGAGTGTTGCCTACATAGTCTAAAAGTTTTTACCATTGAAAATGGTGCGAATTCCCATGATAATGGGGATAGACTTCAAGCCACATGTAGTTCTCCCAAAAAAGGGGAGAAGAAAAAAGAATAAGGGAAGGATAAGAAAAAATAGATAGAGGGAGGGGAGGATATAAATGTACTCGCAAAAGACGAGAGCATGGACAAGAATAATACTCACAAAAGGGGGAGAGCCTTATGAAGAGAGAAAAAGAGATAGGAGAAAAGATGAGTTTTGACCTGTTTAGTGATGAGATAATCACAGTGTCAACATCATCTAAGACGAGAGAGAGATAATAGACGAGTGGACACTCATATAGTGATGGATACGATCACGGTGTCCACTCCATCTAAGGTGAGAGAGATAATAGACAAGTGGACACTCGTATAGTGACGTATATAGTCACAGTATCCACTTCATCTAAGGTAAGAGAGAGAATAGATGAGTGGGCACTTGGTTAGTGACGTATACGGTCACAGTGTCCACTTCATCTAAAGTAAGAGAGATAATAGATGAGTGGGCACTTGTATAGTGATGTATACAATCACCGTATCCACTTGTCGAAGGGTAGAATAGGATGTGTTGTGAAAAAAGAATATTGGTGCACCAGTAATTGAAGGGGAGACAAGACGAATCCAGAGTTGGTAAAAACTCAAATAAAAAACATTAGGTTGTGGATATCAATATAAAGGTGACCTTGAGCAAGCAACCATGGGATGAGGTGATACCACTGGTCCTAAAAGGGGTGGAAAATGGCTGAGGTGATGGGCGTAGTTGGAGAGGGACAAGGCAAAGAAAACGTACCCATGCACAACATATAGAGACACTAAAGGAAGAAATGGATGTACTTTAAGCAATGAACCTGATAAGATTTTGTGCATTAAAGCAAGAGAGTGGAAGGCATGAGGAAACATGCATGGAGATGCATGTAGGAGCAGTACAAACTGATGACCGCACTCTAAGCAGTGAGGAGCTTGAGTGTTAATGGATGAATGTGAGGGAGAGCCAACAATGGATGATGTGAAGGCTGACAAGGAGATGGATGGAGTGATAAGACAATGAAGTCACAGAATAAGATGATGATGAAGATGGATAATGGTGTAAGAATTTGGACATGGAAAACAAGAAAAAAAGAACCATGAATCACGAGTAATGTCACCAAGTGAAATCATGGAGGACGATAAAAATGAAATGAAATGGATAAATGAGAAGAAAAACAAAAGGTATAAGATGGGGGTGAGAGGAATGTGCTAAAAAATAGCAGATTGAAGAATTGAAAAGAAATGTGAGAGAAGGTTAGCAAACATTAAGGGTAAGGGGATGATGAGAAATATGGCAGGCAATGAAAGGAGTGAAAAGAGGTCTAAAAGAAAATGAGGAGAAAACACTTTGGTGATGAAAATGAAAAACCAGAAAACACACAAAAGAAAGGGGAATGGAAGGAAAGAGGAGTGGAAGGACACAAAAAAGATGATAGGAGAATGAAGAAGCTGGTGGTATCGTGACCAAGTAAGCGTGGATAGGAGAAACAATGACAGGCAAGGAGATGAACAGCGGAGCAAAGCAGATGGTGGTGTTGGAGATGAGAATGGGATGGAAGATGTGAAAGAGGTTAAGAAAAATGGGGGAAAGCAAAAGATGGGTGGACAAGAAGGTGAAGAGACAAGGTAGGTGTCAATCATCTTGTTAGAAGAGATTGACACGTTGAATGGGTGATTAGAAGAGATTGACAAGCTGAAAAGTAGTGAGGTGGTGAAGAAATAGTGGATCGAAAATGGAAAATGGATGATAGAAGAGTGAAGAAGCGAAGTAATATAGAAACACAATGAAGGGGAATGAGATGAAAATAAGAGATGAAGATAAGGGATGATAAGAAAAAAAGGAAGAACGAAGTAAGAGGGTTGACAAGGATACAAAGCAAGGACATTCACACAAATGCAAAAGTCAAGTGCGTACAAAGATGGAAAGAGGACAAAAGGGAAGCAAAGTGCAAAGGCTTGCATAGATAAAAAGAAAAGAGCAATTATTGAAGGCTTCTCAAAGGAGACCCAGCTGGAAGCTAGTTGCAGAGGAAAAAATAAGACGGAAAACGCTGAAAGGATGAAAATAAACCGAAAAAAAGAACAGAAAATAGAAAAGGTGTGAAGAATGACAAATCAAAAAATGGTGGCACACGGAAGAAGAAAAGAGGAATGCAGAAGACAAGGGGAAACACAAGAGAAGAAGATGTACATAGATGAGGGTTAAAAGAAATAGAAGAAACATAAAGAATGCAAGATGCGAAAAATGGGAAAGATGAAAACAAGAACCGAGAATTGGAAAAAAATTACTTAGAAATAGCAGAAGAGAATGAAGAAAGTGGTAGCGAAGAAGAGAAAGATGCAAAAATGTCCGTCGTGCAAGGGAACAGGATGATGTGGAATTGGTGAGGAAAAGAAAGTGATGAAGAGGGTACGACAAATTGCCAAGGACAAGGGGAAATGAAGAGGATGGTGAAAGAAGATGAAAGAGATAGAGAACAAGGTTGGGAAGAAGTGGAGAGGGACAAAAATATGAAGTGGGTGGGGGAGTGAGCAACAAAGCATGCACAAGAAATGCAATGAAAAGTGATGGGGAGACCAACGAAACGGAGTAGATGGTGGATTTATAGGAGATAAGAGAGGCGGATGAGGAAGGCTATCAATCCTCTTTTTAAAAGAGATTGACAAGCTAGAAAAATGGTAAAAAAAGATTGACAAGTTGAAGGGAGGGAGGTGGCGAAGAGATAAGTAGAGAAATGGAGGAAGAAAAATCAAATGAAAAAGGAAGAAAAAATAGGGGTGTGTCTAAGCTAACTTCAGTATCTGAGCGCTGCCTACATAGTCCAAAAAGACCTCAGTTCAATGTAGTTCTCCCAAAAATGAGAGGTAAAACAAAGAAGTATTAGACGATGTTAAAATATAAGAATGCTAAGAAAAATTCAAAACTTCCTTAATGTAAGACGCCATAAGCAAGAGAGTGTTCTTAGCAATGGAAATTAGTGAGAAGAAAATATGAAGACTGGAGACGGTAATTAGTTGTTAGTGGTCGAGTTGCCCTTAAACAATGTCTACATAGTCCGTGGACATCAAGCCAATAAAGTTCAACACATACGAGAAGTGATGAAAAAAATGGGTTGATGGATGAAGCGTTGTGTTTGATGAAAAGGTAAACAATTTCCCACCCAAGAAAGATGAGAGTTGATCGATGTTGAGTGGTTTGGAAAGATAGTGAAGTTGGTAGATGTGGATAGGTGAAGTGTGTGGATAGGTGAAGTCTGTAGATAGGTGAAGTGTGTAATGTTTCACCTTGATGTTTGATGTTTCGCAAAAAAAAAATTGTGAGATGTTTGACTCACATGCTCTCTATTGAGGTGGATTAAACCAAAGACTGACTGTACAAACTCGACATTAAGTATCATAGATAGAGATGCTCTGGTTTATTTCAGTGACTTGTCATTCTTGTGTTATGGGTTTAATGTCCATGTGTATTTTTCAATTTATGAACTTTAGATGATCAGGGATTGAGGATATGCTATGTATCTCTATGTTTTTATGATAATGCTATGGAAAATGCTTATATATGTGAGAACAAAAAATGTATGAAAATAATATAACATGATGGATATGCATGAAGCTTTGTGAAAGCGCTAACAATTGTTTTGCAGGTGATGACCCAATTATTTTGTTTACACAACATATGACTTCAATTTGCAGCAAAAGAATGAAAGGAGGAATAGGATAAGTATAAATGATGAAGATGAAAACCAAAAAGCAAAAATTCGCATGGAGAAGGTGACCTAATTTTTACGAGCAAAAAAGAAAATGTACTTCTTGCTAAACTCACAAAATACTAACTTTATTGGCTGCATCGAGAGAGAACTAGCCCTAACAGAATCAGTAAATGAGATAAAATTACCCTTTTCAGCATAGACATACAGACAAGTTGTTTGAGGAACTTTTTCTTTAGACAACTTTTGATTTAATATTCAATACATTTCTTTGTGACCCCCTACATATAGTCTCATGTGACTAGGAAGACACATGGGCTCATCACCAAAGGCTATATGTAGACGAGTAAGGGCATCTCTCCTCAATGTTAATCGCACACATCTAGTGAAATGCGAGGGCTCAACACCGAAGATCAACGAAGGACGAGAAATGTGAAATTTGAATTTGATGTTGTATTTGCTTTAAATAAGGGTGTTGTTTTATTTGGAAGGATTTACCTCCAAGTCTTGGCCCCATGCAACTAGTAAGATGCAACGGCTCATCAGCTAAGACTAAAATAGGCAAGTAAAGTTACCATTTTATTTTTTTTGGAGCATGCTAATGTTTTCTGCGTAGAGGGAACTATAAGAGGACACTCTATTATGGACAAGCTTCTAAACTAAGTTGTAGGCTAGTATTCTCTAAATCTTACAAGAAGATGTAGGAAAAAGAGATGCACTCTGCTTGGAAGAACTAAGGCAAGAACCAATACAATGCTAATTTTGAGAATGTTTTCCATGGGATAATAGGTGATCCAAAAATTGAAATTATATGATAAGTTGCATTTTAAAAGTTTGTGTTATGCAAACTGACAACTAAATAATCACCAAACATGACATTTGATATGCAAGACAAAATGTAAATGATGAAAAATGCAATGCAATGAGGGCAATATAAAATGTAATTATAAATGGGTTGCCCTCGAGTGTCAAGGTACTCATAGACAATAAGTTATTTTATTTTTGATTTTATAATTTTTATTTTTATTTTTTTTGGCTTTAATGGCATCTGAACTCCATGGGGAGTCGCAAGATGCATAATTTTTTTTTTAATGTTTTGTGGTTTTTTTGGTTTTTTTGGTTTTTTTAGAGTTTTGACAACTAGGATATACACAACAGCATTGAAATGACTTAGCCATAGAATCTTTTCAGGTGCATGATGTCCATCGGTTCATCAATCTCCTCTTCTTCATTTTCAATAGCCAATCTATGGGCTCTAGAGCCATATTTAGCAATGATAACATATGGGCCCAACCAATTTAGTTTGAATTTTCTTTTCTTCTCTCACTCAGTGTTTGTATTGCTTTGATTTTCCTTAAAAACAAAATCTCTAATTTCAAACTCCCTGGCTGTTATCCGCTTATTATAACTATGGTGAAGGCGATTGTGGTATACTTGCAAATGGTTTAAAACATTAAGTCTTTTCTCATCGAGAAGGTCAAGTTCACTAAGGCATGAAGTATGATAGGATTCTTCATCAATGATTTGTTGTAAAGATATAAGCAAAGATAGAACCTTGACTTCTATTGGTAGAATAGACTCTGCCATATACAATGGAATAGGGGTTGCCCCTATGGGTGTGCGGATGCTAGTGTAGAATGCCCAGAGGGTGGGATATCGTTGTGTATGTCAGTCACAACCAACTTCATTGACAACTCTTTTAAAATTTGTGCAAAATATTTTTATTGGTTGCCTCAGCTAGGCCATTGCCTTGCAGGTGGCAAGAAGTGGACCACTTATGCTTGATGTGGTAAGTATGACAAAGAGATTTAACGTCCTTATTCTTAAATGACTTGTCATTATCGAAAATGATAGTGGAAGGGATACCAAAGCGGCAGACAATGTGGTTTAAGATAAATTTAGAAATTTGCTTTCCAATTACATAAGGGGCATTGCCTTGACCCACTTGGTGAAATACTTTGTTGTCGTTATGATATTCTTATGATCATCGGAAGAACTAGGATTTATTTTTCCAATGAGTCTAGCCCCCATGTGGAGAATGGCCAAGGTGTAGTGATAAGTTGTAGAGCTTGTGCTAGGGTATGTTTCTAACAAGGCATGTTAATGCAGGAGCATCTTCAATGTCTTTTCATTGTGTTTGGTTGAGTCTAGGTTGCTTTGATATGCTTAGTTAGTTTTCCCTCGAAAACTATGGTGTTTAAATTTGAGAATATGTCTATTAAGCTTGTAATAAGGCCTAAACGTGTCTCAAGGCCAAGATTTTATAGATTTGCATCTAAATTAGTTTTAGAGATCATATTACATGTGATATTAGGTTGGTTGAACAAGATTTAGGTCGGTTAGAATCTTATATGTTTGGAAAAATTGTTAGTTCCATTCTTAGAGTTTGTTGTATGAGTCTAGGAATAAAGATTTGGTGTCTAAGTTGAGTTTTTTGGTTTTGTTGAGGGATTCCTTTGACCCAAAGAGATGTAATATGTTGATTTGAACATGCAATGAATGTATGAAATGTTGGAGGATAAAAGTTTATGTTTTGTTAAGGCTTTTCTCATGACTGTAGGTGCATACCAGATAGGGCAGTGAGCTCAGTTTTGACAGTCAATGTTGAAGGGGTTTCTTTCTTAACTGTGAGTGCTCAGACTCTTAGTAGAGACAAAAACAAGCTCAATGAAATTTATTTGAAGTCTTGACACCCTAGGATGCTCTCTGTAGCTTTATTTGTATGTTGATTGTGCCCTAACTACGGCTTGGCTGATCTCCAAATCCGTACGGTAAAAAAATTCAAAATTTTGAAACCCTGATGCCCACAATGTATGTGCTTATTGTCTAAAGTTTCAAAGCCTAACTCAAAAGGTAAGGGTGATTTCAAATTCAAATTTTTTTTAAGCCTTATATGTATTGGTTTGAATGAGATAGAGGGTTTTGGTCATGGTTTAGATTGACTACTGACTAAGTTTTAGTTTGAATAGTCATATTGTCATTTTACACTTATTAGATGAGTCTTAGGTCTTAGATCAACTCTATTCTCCATATGCCCTCCTAAACAGGGTGCTTAGGAGACCTAATTAGGTCTAACACAGTTGTTATTAGCCCTATTCCATACACAATAACCCTACCTACATTTCACATATGTTACATAAATCCTTAATGGGTATCCAAATCATATTCAAGTTCTGTGTTATCAAGAATCTAAGAAAAGTTATACAAGAAAAACAGGGTCAACAAGGCTACAAGCCCATGAGTCCCTCTCCAAGGCAAGTATGGCCTTATGGCCTTGGTTGTGTGTTTTGATCATTCAAGATTGTCAAAATAGGTGTAAATAGTTTAGATAGGTTGTGTTTAGTGTGTCTAGATTAGTACTTATTGTATATGAGTCTTTCTATATAATTTCATGTTGAGACCAAGTCTAAGTATGCTCATGTATTGTCAAAAGAACATCTAGTCATGAATCTTGTGTAAGAAGAAAGTTCCTAAGTCAATCTAGGAGTATTGAAGGTGTCTTTAGATGGTCTGAGAGTCACAACACATGCATTTCTTAACAGAGGCACATGAATCGGATTCCATTGTAGGCCAATATCGGATTCCATTGTAGGCCAATAGTAACCTACTCGTAAAAGCTTCTTTACTAGGACCATGCCACTCGAATGTGCCCCACAGATTCCCTCATGGACTTCCCTAATTGCCAAAATTGATTCCTCATAATTCAAACAGTGTAAACGAGTTCCATCATAGCCTCTACAATATAAAGTGTTGCCAAGGATGGTGTAGCGAGAAGTGTGTTGGATAAAGGACTTGCGTTGATTATGGGATAGGTTAGATGGTATGGTATTATTATGAAGATAGGTATAGATGTCAAAGTAATGGGGGGAAGTGGTACCAACCACTTTGCAAAGCATTTTTGAATCAGGTGTATCATAAACCGGTATCGTTAAGTATTCAACCAGGAACTTGTTATGTCTTGTGTTTAAATTCAGTAGGGAACCAATGGTAGCCATAGCGTCTGTTGCTCTATTGTTCATTCTCGACACTTGTTCAAATTGGATGTACTCAAAAGACAATTTCAAACTATCCACCATTCGCTTGTAAGGGATCAGCTTATCATCGCGAGCTTGAAATTCATTAGTGACTTGATCGATGATAAGCTTAGAATCACCAAACAAAAGAAAGTGTTTAATTCCCCATTGGATTGCCATTTTGAGGCCTGTTGTGAGACCTTCATACTCTGCTATGTTATTGGTGCAAGAGAATTAGATTCTAAAAGCCTTGGGAATGCAATCCCCATCAAGTGTGACCAACAAGATACCCTCGATCCGTTATTGGTAAAAGAACCATCAAATAAGAGTTGCCAAACTAGAGACTTGTCTATAGACATTATTCCTTCATTCAAGAACTCTGCAATAAGAGATGCTATGTCGTTGAATGGTGCTTCAGCCAATACATCTGCTAAGACATGTCCTTTGATTGTTTTTTAATTGACATACTCTAAATCAAACTCACTAAGAAGTATAACCCATTTAGCCATCCTGCTAGTTAGAGTTGTTCTTGATAAAAGATATTTAAGAGGGTTTATATTAGCATTAATCTTGGTTTGATTGTTGAGCATATGTCGTAGTTTTTGAGAAGCAAAAAACCACTGCTAGACATGTTTTTTCTATCTGAGAGTAGTTGAGCTCATTTGATATCAAAGTTCTGGTTAGGTAGTACAATGCCCGTTCTTTTCCACTATCATCATGTTGTGCTAATAATGCCCCAAGTGCAAACTGAGTAGCTAAAATGTATAATAAGAAAGGTTTACCAGCAACAGATGGCATTAGTACTGGTGGGTTCGAAAGATATTGTTTAAGATTTTCAAATGTTTTTTCACAATTCATTCCAAGTAAAAGAAGTGTCATTTAGCAAAAATGTGAAAGGGTGACAAATGTCTGCAAGTTGAGATATAAATCCCTTGATTGCTTGAATTTTTCTTTGTAGACTTCTAAGTTGTTTAAGATTCTTAGGTGGAGGTATATCCATAATAGCTAAAACTTCAGAGGGATCAACTTCTATGCCACGTTGTGAAACAATGAACCCTAACAACTTTTCCAATGTCACGCCGAACACACATTTCTTAGGATTCAATATCATGTTATACTCTCTCATGCGCTCAGAAATGCGGCGAAGCACTTGAGGGCGTTCTCTGGATTTAGATTTAGCAAGATTAGTATCAATATAGTCTTCCATAATGTCATGAAGCATGTCATGGAAATGACAGTCATTGCCTGCTGATATATGGCTCCAACATTTTTCAAACCAAAAGGCATTACTTGCTAGTAGAATGTTCCCCATGGAGTTGTAAATGCAATTTTGTGTTGGTCTTCAACAACAATTTTTATTTGATTATACTCTGAAAAGCCATCCATCAAAAATAACATCTCATGCCCTGTAGTTGAATTTACAATCATGTCTATGTTGGGCAATGGAAAATCATCTTTCAGGTATGTTTTGTTGATATCACAAAAATCCGTGCAAACTCTAATCCCTTCTGGTTTCTTTGATACCAGTGCAATGTTAGATATCCAATCTGAATAATCAATGGGACATATTTAACCAACAACCAACTGCTTCTCTAGTTCCTCTTTTACTAGTAGTGCAATCTTAAGATGCATCTTACGAAGTTTCTGTTTGATTGGTTTAGCGTCTGGATGGACCACAAGGTGATGTACTACTAATTCTAGATCAAACCCTGACATATCTGCATAAGACCATGCGAATACGTCGCAGAATTCACGAAGCAAAAATGTAAATATGTCTTTTCTTCTTGAGTAAGTGATATGGCAAGTTTAACAATTTTAGGATCTTCGGTGTCAATGTTCACAGGAATAGTTTCTTCAACAACTAGAGTTGATTCATCTTTGTAATTTAAGAGTGGTGTAGGAAGATGGAAATCTTCCTTGAACTCTGTTTGATTGGATGTAGATGCTGAACTGTTATTGTTATGTAATTTTTATTCCCCAAAGTATGTTGAATCATCTAACCGAATTAGAAACCCTTTCTTGTAGTCATCTGCTGTAATTTGATCCCTTGTTCTCAAGAACTCAAAATTCTCCCATGCAGGAACGGAAGTTACTAGACAAGGTGATCCTCAACCCTTCCAATGTTCATAGGAATAGTTTCTTCAACAACTAGAGTTGATTCATCTTTGTAATTTAGGGGTGGTGTAGGAAGATGGAAATCTTCCTCTAACTTTGTTTCATTGGATGTAGAAGTTGAACTGATATTGTTATGTAATTTTTGTTCTCCAAAGTATGATGAATCATCTAACTGAATTAGAAACCCTTTCTTGTGGTCATCCACTTTAATTTGATCCCTTGTTCTCAAGAATTCAGAATTCTCCCATGCAAGAATTTCTTTGGTCAACTTAAGGGATTTTCTCAAAAAATTAAAGGATCTCCCTCAGGGATTTGATATTTTGATATTTTTGGGACAAAAACATCAACATTTTTGGCGACCTCTATGGGGTGATTGTCTGCTAATCAGTTTTCATTTGATAGCCTTCTAGAACATTGGCATGGAGTCAATTTTGGCTTAACAAACTTTAATCTGGTGAAGAACAAACTGGGATTTGCCTAAACAAGAACGAAATAGGGAAAAACAAAACTAAGGAAACAAAAACTCTTAATGAGTTGACCTGTGCGGAAGCACTTATTTGAAAACACAACTAACCCTATTATATACAAAGCTTTAACCTTTTGAATGAATTCCTACCTCAAAAGCAAGCTTTGAGGTATATCCCATCGACTGGGATAGGCAGTTCTGATCCATTGAGCTTGGAGAGTTGGAATGTATTAGCTCCTTTGCACTAAGTTATAATATATGGACCGCTCCATATGCAACAAATTTGGTGTGCTTTCCTGATTTAGCCTTACCTGCATCCCATTTGAAAACCATGTCTCCTTCATTGAAGCTCTTTTCAGATGCCTTTTTATCGAAAGTCTTCTTCGTTTGACCCTGATTTGCTTCCAAGATTTTCATTGATTGGTTCCTGATTTCTTCGAGTTCCATGAATTCGGCCAATATTACTGTCATTGCATCATTGTCGATCAAATTTAATTGGTGATTGAGCTCTAGAGATGGTAACTCAATTGATAGTGGGACTCGTGCTTCTCTTCCATATACCAACATGAAAGGGGAATTACCAACGGCTCTCTTAAGAGTGATCCTATCAGCCCACAGTGTTGATTTTAACTTTGTGTGCCAAGTTCTTTGGTTATCTTCCATTGTTCTTTTGATAATTCTGATAAGGTTATTGTTGGTAGAATCGGCGAAGCCATTGCCCTGAGGGTAATAATTGGAAGTACTCAGGGACACATTATGCTTTACAGCGCATTCACTCACTTGAGTGCCCACGAATGCTTTAGCATTATCAAAAATAATGGTGTGAAGTACACCGAATCTTGACACTATATCGTCCATGAAGTCCATAATAGATGCCTCCGTGGCATCTTTTAGTGCAACCGCCTCAATCCATCGTGTGAAATAATCTGTTGTTGTGAGGATCCATCTGTGTCCTACACTCGATGGTGGATCGATCATACCAATGAAACCAATCCCCATTGAGAAAATCGTTGATCTGCTTGAATTGGTCTGAGAAGAAAGGCTGTTAACCTTTGCTTGCCGATGAAGTAAGCACACTTTTCACAATTCCTTACCCATTGGTGGGCATCTTTAAATAATTTAGGGCAATAATAGCCTCCTCTCATTATCTTGATAGCCGTGGTTCTTGCACAGAAATGTCCCCCTGATGGGCCATCGTGAAATTCTTCGAGCACCTTGGGAACTTGATCGTGCTCAATACATCTTAGCATGACTCCAATCATATCTATTCAAAATAATATTCCATCAACAAGAACATAGGGAATGGATTGGAATCAAAAATACCTTTTCTTAGACTGTTGAAGATCATACGAGTACTCGCCTATATGCAGGAAGTTGGTCATGTCTTGGATCCAGCTATTGAATATAGGTGGGTTGGCTTGCTGAGGTGCATTTTGAGCATATACTACTTCAGAGGTTGTTTCAGCAATTCTAACATCGGAAGCCAATTGTTCACATAAACCCTTTCCTCTCACCAACTTGATAACTTTGATGTCTACATCATACTCCATGACCTTGGTGATCCATCCTGCTCTTTTTTCATTTATCTCCCAGCTGAGCAGAAACTCTTTAACACTTTGGTGACTCACCATCAAATGAATCTTATTATTGGAGAGCATATGCCTAAATTTATTGAGAGCCTTAATTACGACATAACCCTGCTTCTCCACAAAACTGTAATTTTCCTCATATCCTTTTAAAGATTGACTAAAGAAAGATATTGGTTGCTCCAATTGTTCTTCATTTTGTTTGGTTAGAATAGCCAAGATGTTGCCTTCCCCCCCACCAAAAAAAGCGTAAAGAATAAAATATTTATCGTAATTGGGGTTGACTAGGGTAGGAGCCTGAGATATAGCTTGTTTGATGGCCTCAAAGTTGTCTCTTCCTTCCCATGTCCAGCGGAAAACGGTACCCTTCTTAAGCATTGCAGTGAGGGGTTTTCCTAAAGAGGCGAAATTTGGGACAAATCTCCTCACAAAATTAATCTTTCCAAGGAAACTCTGTAATACATTCTTATGGCTTGGTAGTTCTAATGCACATATAGCACTAACTCTTTATAGGTCTATTGCAAGACTTTCTTTTGACACTATATGTCCCAATAGCTTCCTTTCATGGACCGCAAAAACGCACTTCTTTGGGTTTAAAGAAACCCCGAATTCTCTGCATCTTTCAAAAAAAATTTAAGGTGGTACAAGTGTGCTTCGGCATGCTTCGAGTAGACAGTGACATCATCCAGATATACTTGGATCATTTCATTTATCAGACCTCTAAACGCCATATCCATGGCTCTCTGAAATGTTGCCCTAGCATTAGTCAAACCAAAAGGCATCTTTTTGTATGCATACGTGCCTCATTTTGTGGTGAAGGCGGTTTGTACTGGTCCGATTCTTGCACCAAGATTTGATTATAGCCAAAATAACCATCTAGAAGGGAAAACCTTTCAAATTCTATTACAATTTATAAAATTTGCTCCATAGACGGGAGAGGATAATGATCATTTAGAGCACTTTATTCAAATCCCTAAAATCCACACAAAGTCTGATCTCGCCATTCTTCTTTCTTACAGGGACCAAATTTCCAACCCAAGACGAATGCTTGATAGGAAAAATGATATTAGCCTCTATAAGTTTAGATAGCTCAGTTTTCATCAGGGGTTCTATCTTCGTATTGATTGGTCTTTGCTTTTGTCTGACAAGCTTGGTATTTGGATCAAGTTCTATTGTATGTTGGGCTAAACTAGGGTCAAATCCCTTTAGATCATGATAACTCCAAGCGAAGTTATCATCAAATTCTTGGCACAATTCAATAAAATATTGCTTCACAGAGTCATTACATACCTTTCCTAGCTTCAGAGTTTTGCCTTCTGAAATAATCACAGGGTCGTAATCTTCTTCATTGACCATAATGTTCTTTTCACCCTTCAGCTGGTCGTCGGAATTGAATATGTTTTCCAACGTAACAAGACCCGTAGGTAGTTTATTTGTCTTCAACTGGATGATCTAATCTCCATATTAATCCTTGAGTTTTGGCTGGTTCCTATTTGAGAATTAAGCTTCTTCTCTCAGGAAGTTGACAATCTATTGATCATTATCGAAGACTTGCCAATTAGTTACATTATCAGGGACAGACGGTCTTCCTACCAATTTTACATTCTGGTTGTTTTCTCTCTTTATTTCCTCGGGTAAGTTATATTGGGAGCCCATCGAGGCCATACGATCTGCATCCTTGTTCTAGGATCTTGGCACTGCTTGAATATTCAGAGCGGTGAAATCTTGAAACAGGTCCCAAACCCTATGTTTATAAGATCTCAATAAATTGTTTTTAGTCACGCTTCTAGATCTTGGTGAACAATCAGTTCACTGTCACCAAATATCTGTAGGGATTTTATCCCTCTCTTTGGCCAACTGCAGTCCTCGAATCAAAGCTTCATATTCAGCTACATTGTTAGTGCAGCTAAACTGAAGTCTTAAAGAATAGAAATAGCTCTCCTTTTGGGGAGAGATCAAGACAACCCCTACACCCGCACTATTTCTACTTCTCGAACCATCGAAGAATAGTTGCCATATTCCTTGAAGATCTTCAGCTGGTTTTAGAATATTAGGAATGATTGCATCATTCTCATGTATGCAATATGTGCCCAGTCGGTTTCTTGTATATAGTCATAAGGATCAAACTGTAGAGTTGATCCCCATTCATCTAAGTGAATGTCTGGAATATCCCCTGTGGTGGTTGTACCTTCATGATCAATTTCCTCTTCTTGGTCCTATAATATACAATTCATGTCTACGGGAGGAGTGTGTGGTTCAATATGGTCCTTAGCTATTGGCTTAGCTCTTATTGTTACTGTTGTCCCATACCTCGTCCTAAGCAACATGTGAGACCAATCCACAGACAAATATCCTCCCATTTTCACAGTAAAATCTCATTAAAGGCAAATGGCAAAATAGGGGGGAAGATCGATAACTGACATATCTTGAGAAATTGACAATCTTGGACAAGCGTGGATAGTGAGATTTAAATCTTTTATTATCCCTACTATCTGAACAGCAGTCCCATCCAACTGAACCACTCCCTTATTTACAGGGGTATATTTTATGCCAAGAGCATCAGCTATCTTTTTGGGCATAACAGAACTACTAGCCCCCGAATCTACCATGCAATTATGAACTAGATGCTTCCCTACTATAAGTGAGAGATAGAAAGAGGAAGGCTTACCACTTTTGCTCGCCTTAGCTTCAGTTTGTAGTTGACACAAATTAATTGCAGTATTAGGCCCCTTGGCTGGAACCTTATCTGCTATCTGAAAATTCTTCAAAGCCTCTTGTAGCAAATCTCTTTGTGTTGGTATAGAGAGTGTCTCCCACATAGTAACATTCAAATTGGTCTTCTTCATTTGCTCCACTATACTAAAAGGGATATTCCCAACCTTTGTAGGCATCTTTGCGGGTGCTATATCTTCTTTCACAAGATTTAGCGTCGGCACTTTCGCTTTGGGTTGGCTAGTGGGTACAAAGGGTGGCCTTTGTACTGTGTTGTTCTTTGCAAGTTCTAGTACAAGTTTGGAATTTGTAGCTTGTTCCACCCTAGGGGGCTGATCACTTTCTATTGCTCTATTCTTCAAGCATGTATTGGCTGCCACTGAACCTCCACCATTGAAAAGTGCCCCTTGATTTACCCCACAAAGTCCTCTTGCCAGTTCAGAAGAGTAGCCTCACCCTGAGTAGATTCTTGTATATCTGCTCGTTGAAGAATGGCTTCTTCTTGTTGTCCCTGGGTGTTTGATATACCTTGCACCATCAAAGCTTCACTGATGATGCCATTGGGACAAGTATTCTGATTGTGTGGTTGCGAACAAGGATAACACCACTCATAGTCTTGAACCAGATTGTTTTGAATAGGTACAATGTCTTTGGAAGTATTTGGTGCAGGTAAAGCACGGACATTTGGAGGCTTTGGCTATGCATTTTGACCTTGCAGTTGTTGATTGCCTTGATATGGCTGCCTATTAGGTTGGTATGTTGGTTAGCCTACTAATAAGGCTTATAATTCTGAGATTCTTGTCTCTTCATTGCTACTAACTCATTGCCAAAACTCTTGAGTAGTGACGTAACCTTATATAATTCATCTGTATGAGTGGGGGTCGAAGCCGGTGCCTTGCTTGTGGTGGAGATTGGAGCAATTACAAGCGGTGCAGGAGCTATTTCTGGAAATAGAGGCATTGGTGGCCTTGGGACAATTTTTTCAGCTTGAATTAAACAATTTCTGCCCTTATTGCAATCTCATAAGCGTCGGGAAGTGTGGTGTCGCCCATTGATTGAATCATAATAGCTATATCACTATTCAAGGCTCTTAAGTAATATAGGAAAGCGCTATTTGAAGTTGGCTTGACTAGTGTCAGAATCCTATTCCATGTCTTCTAGAAATGGAAATTGAAATCAGCCATGAACTCATGAGGAACCCGTTGAATGGCAATCAATTGTTCAACCAAGGAAAGGTGGTCACTCTTATCTTCAAATTGAGCACATAGTGCAGTGCCTAAATCATCCCAAACATGGATAGAACCAGGGGGAAAACCTTTGTACCATTGCAAGGCTTCGTCTTTGAAAGAAGAGAATAGGAGTCTGATTGCAACATTGTCTTGTACCACATTGTGAACTGCACATAGATTGGCAATATCTTGTATGTGTTCCATAGAAGTAGTGGAAGTTTTGCCAATGAAATGTGGAGGTTTTTTAAAGCTGAGGTGGGTATGTCATCATATTGAGCCAACCGAAAAGCGTTGGCCCCATTGAAAGCTAGAAAATTCAAATTTTTGGCCATTGCAGGAGGAATGAAACTTATAGGAGTAGGATTACTTGCAAGGGATGTAAATAAATTTGCCGGATATACTTTATAACGAGGTACAACTGATTTCGATATCTTTTTCAGTGGAAATGACAACTCTAAAAAATCAGCTTTCTTACCTTTTGTAGTTGACCTTGTTTGTCTACTTGGCATACGTAACCCTTGAACTCTTGAAACCGTAAACCAGTGGAGTCGCCAGATGCCTTTGGAACGTGTCTAAAGCTTGTGCAACATTCGTTGAAAATAGAACCAATCTCTTTGTAATTTTCATGTCCCATCGGACGTGCCAAAAACTGTTATCACATAGGTTTTGCACCAGTTCCTTGATGTAAAATAGCTCGTTGTGCACTACCTAATGATACAATGGAAAAATCTCCAAGTTGTTGGACTTTGGCAAATTGAGGTTAACCTCCAGGGAAGGCCGGCTCCTTTCACGAAATTTGATGAAACTAATAAAATACCAGATTTGTAAAAAATTCGCTCCTTTAGTGTTCCTGATCCAAAACTATATTTTGACTGGGAAAAGAGTTAAAAATAAAATTTGCAAAACTGAAATGGTGATTGCACCAAATATTTTAGTGGGTCTTAATGATTGCTAAAATAAACACAAGAGAACAGAAAATTGATTGGAATTTGTTTGAGCACAGACTCATGCAAATGAGAAATGGAAGGCAATATTTGTTATTTTTCATAGAAGGGACAATATTGATTTATTTTATCCAACAGTCATCCAAAAGGGTAGAGAATACCACAAATGAATTCTTGTGACTAAAATAAGAACTGTAATATCCATAAATACTCAAATAATTTGCATACACAAAGATTCCTCAGACAAGAAAGGCAAAATCTTCAATTTATTTCATTATCCAGTTTACAACTTGTAGAAAATCCATTCAAAATGCAGAACATTATTCCTAACAGCAAAAAGATAGATTGGGCCATGGGGTCTATCCATCTTTATACAAAAAAATCCCATAGATGAGATGCAGTCATCAAAACTTCAACGCCCAGTAGAAGAAACCATGCAGATCTAGAACTCCATGAAAAATACGCGTGATCTTCTATTTCTGGCATCCTTGACTTTGTAAAATGGTTTGGACAGTAGGATGCAAGAGCTGGGCGTGAACCTTAGCTTGGAATGGCGTGGATGAAACTAGAAGATTTTCATGCAACGCTTCTCCTTCTTCATGTAGCTAGAGGTAACTCTTCATGCAAATGGAAGGTGCCCAAAATGTAACTCAATGTTTCATCAAAAGATAACTTTGAAAAGTTACTTTTGCAAAACCCTAACTTGCAATTTACAAGTGAGAGTTTTACAACTTGCAAGTTGCATCACCTTGTCAAAATGGACTTTGCAATTTTCAATACGTGCTTTTACACTTTTAAAAATTATAACTTGTCAAAATAAAAAGTGTAATTTGCAATTGTGCTTTTTACAACTTTCACCCTGTCAAAAATACAAAGCGTAAAATACATATTTCTCTGTCTCAAAAAGAGTTAAAAAAATAGTTGCAACTTTGCAATGTTTTTGCAATAATGAAACTACAACATATAGAAATATTTCAACAAAAAGAAATTAATCAATATCTAAAACTTTTTCGGCCTTCTTGTCATTCTCGGCTTGTAGCTTTTGGACATATGCATCAAATGCCTTGAAGATTTCCTAAATTCTTTCTTCATCTGGTCTAAAGGAGTAAAGGTTAGAGGTTGCACAATTTGCTACTATTTCAAACAATTCCTTTCTGAAAGTTTTGATTCCCTGCATTTCCATTCTCATCTTATCCAGTGCATTCTCATACCTAATAAAGCAATGAAAAGAACTCAGGGTGAAGACTGTAGTCTTTGCAGATTCTTTTTCAACCACTTCCTTGAACTTATTCTAAACATCCTCTACCTGAAAGAGGTTATCTCCATCATCTGTTGTGTTGGACTCTAAGCTAAGAGTCACTCCAGGGCCTTTTGAATTTAACTTCATTTCTTTTCAAGACATGGAAACTGGGTAGGAGGCTTGTGAAAGACCAAATACGATAGCTGGCGGGGTTTGCAGGTGCTTTAAGCAAGTGTAATCTCCGGCGGAGATGGGAGGTGTTCTGTGCAGATCAAAGGTCGAACGGAATTGGCAGGTGTTTGAAGCAGGTCCACTATCCGCGGGGACTTGGAACCTTGCGGGAGTCTTAGGTGCTTGGAACAAGTATAACTTCCCACGGAAATGGAAGGTGTTTGGGACAAGTCCAATGTCCGCAGGGACCTTGGAGGATCTTGTAAGGAATATTCGTTGGTTTACTTGGGAATATGCTAGGAATATTCCCCTGGTTTTGATGAAGCCCTTAGATTCGATTGCGAATCTCTTTGGGGAAAAACTAGGTTTTCTCGATGAACACTTTTAAATATCAAACGCTAGAAAACCCTAGATTTAACTGATTGCAACTTTGGGGAAAAGTGACTACACAATAACAATGATCTTTACCAACACCTAAGCAACAGAGAAACCCTAAAATATGATGCCTAAACAAGCAACTCTAATCCTATATAAATAACTTGAAAACTTTTTACAGGAATGGAAATAATCTTCGAAAAAGTTTCAAATTGCAAGAATAATTGCGAAAAACACAAGGAGAATACCGTGCATAGAAGATAATGACATGGCTTTGAGATTTGCAGGCGTGGCTGAAGCTTGGGGGTACTTGCTTGGTAGATGGCTCGAGATCGATGGCGTGAGAGTCGTTTTCAGGGCTCAAAAACACACTTAGCAATTTAAACAACAATAAAAAATTCCCAAATCACATGGTTTATATAGAAAATCCCTGCAATTAATGCTATAATGGTGGTTGGTGGCAGAACCTCAAGGTGCTTGGAGCAAGTCCAATGTCCGCCGAGTTGGGGGTGTTTGAATTGCTTTGATATGCGGAAGGCAAAAATCCCCGAGCAATTTGCAATTTTGCAAAATTGCAAATTGCCCCTGGAGTTCCGGATTCCACAACTTGGTTAGTTGGCGGGAAGTGGAACCCGATACCAAATTGCGCTTTGAGCTCCGGATCCCACGGGGGGATTTGGTTTCACAGGATCCACAACTCGGGATGCAATTTGTAATTTTGCACGCCAAGTTCCAGATTCTGCTAGTTAGTACTTCGCAAAAGGTGGAGATCGGAGTGCAATTTGCAAATTGCATCCCGAGTTTTGGATTCTGTCAACTACGGGAAGCTAGTGCATTGTGGGATCCAGAGTCCACAAAGCAATTTGCAAATTGCATCCAGAGTTCCGAGTTCCGAATTCCGCAATGCCAAAGGAAAATGGGTTTTATGGTCAACTTAAGGGATTTTCTCAAAAAATTAGGACAAAAATATCAACAAATCCCACTAGAACCCAACGAATACAAATCGAGTGCTAATCCAAAAGCCAATGGAAGTTAAAGACCTAATGGCAACTTAAGAGAGTAGATTGTTAAGTATTGCTCTAAACCTCATAAATTGAGTGGTGGGAGACAAGGACCAACAATGCTAAAGAAAGAAAATCAGCAAAGGTATCACCTACTCTGATCAACAAGAGTAGGATATTGCAATCCAAGCACAAAAGGGAAGACGGATAGGACCAATTGAGTAGGCGAAGAGGGATTCCTAGAAAACAACCAATGAATGTCGTGGCAAGCTTGTCATTACCCAAAGAGTGATAGAAGTTGTTGAATTTGATGAGCAATGACAACCAAAATTCAATCTATCATTGCAACATTGTGAAACATGGACTACCAATGGTCAATTAGATGAAGGCCTTCCCAAATATTGAGAGGTGACATAAGTTCTTGAAGTTTATAAGTGACAACCAAGATCCAATTCAGCATTGCAACACTTGTCAAATAATATGGACCGCCAATGCTCAAATGGATGAAGCACATTGAATGAAGGCCTTCTCAACACATTTGAGAGGTGTCAACATAACTAGTATATGGGGTTCAAAAATGCCATTTAAAAAATTGGACAGGATTAAATAAAGAGAGCACTCGCCAATGAGATGTGGGTGAGTTGGTAAAGTGGCTTGGTTGTTTCAAGCGCCACCCAGGTTCAAATTCCTGGAAAGGCATATGAGGCCAGTTGTGGCCGTTGGTTGAATTCTCGGGGCTGTTAATGGCCATTGGTTATCCTCGAGGCCAGAGGTGGCCACTATTGGTAATAGTTGGTATGCATCTGATAATATCTGGTATACAGGTGGTATTCCAGTGGTTAATAAATTACATGGGGATTTGGGGTCCTGATTGTGTCCCAAACTAGTCTATGCTCCGGTCAAAATCCGTTATCAATCAAAAGAGAGAGAGAGAGCCCTCGAAAATTAATTTAAATAGTTAAGAGACAATAACATTATAGTTGCGAAGATTGACAATACAATACATAGAAAGTTTGATTTGGTCAATGAGAATAACATGTCTAAAGGAATTGATTGGTAATCTAAGGTCGGCCTTGGCTGGAAATCTAAAAAGAGATGTTTTATTGAAGGCCTAATGCCCAAGTACATGATCCAGGTTTGTGGACAAATCCAAGGGGCAACAGATTAGATTGTGAACACCCACTATGTTATAGGTGGAAATAGTTTATATTGTTTCTCATGAATAACAATCAAATTGCATTAGTAAAGAGAACAAGATCAAATAATAAATTTACAAACAGTAACCAAAGTCATTCATCCTCATGACACAAGGAATATAGAACTGTAATTAGAATACCATTACTAGTTCTGTACATGGTTTTGTATAGAGTTTCATGAAGACAGATGAAAAGATGTATGATAAAACCTCTAAATTAGGAAGCCAAACCCTACAAGATTAAAATGATAAATATTTATGCAATTACTGTCGGAGATGAAGGAAAACTATTGGGGAAGGCAAAATGGTTCAACTGCCACCATTTTTGATTGTTGGCACCATCATCAGGTATTGTTGCCGGAGTGTTCTTGTGCTGGTGTCCCCTGACGCTAGCTCTGTCAGTGGTGCTACGGCCAGTTGTTTCATGAGAGGGATGTTGTTGACTAGGAGACCATTGGATGTTGACATTGACTGTAGAATTTGATTTGTCACCTAGGTTAGTTGTCCCTCCTTGAGAAGCGATGGCCTGAATTGTGCCAAGTTGAGAGACCAAGTGAGGAAACACCTTCTCATCTCGAGCTTTGGTGAACAATTTCTCTTGGTGACCAATCTGACCTGCTTTGAAATTTTTGTAGATGCATGTGGCTTGATTCCTTGTGTGCTCGATCTTCATGTCCATGACCTGATTAACTTCAGCATGTACACTGCAAGCAAGGTTCAACTCCTCTTGTTGGAGTTGTTTTGTTCTAGTTGGGCATCTAATAACGGTGGAAAGAACAGGTGGAGAAGCTCTACATTAAAAACAAGGTGCAAACTAGAGTAGGATGGTATATTGAGCTCAAAAGTGTTATTCCCCACCCTTTAAAGTGGTGGCGTATGGCCCATGGTGAATAAATTTGCTGCTTGTAGAGACCTGTGAGTCTTACCTTCTGCAGGTGTAGCTAAATTCTATCACCAACCTTGTATTGATGTCACACCCGATGCTGGTGATGTCATTGCTTGTATGATTTAGTTTTCTACATGATGTGACGAAATTCTTGTTGGTTGTTTTGAAATATGTTCAATTAACTTGCCAGGTTTGTCAGATTCCTTCTGAGCTAATATCGAATCTGTGGCTGGCGGCATCTGGTAAGCTACATCATGAGGTGCTAGAGGTTGAAACTCCAAACAGACTGGAAAAGGGGTGTGTCATGTAGAACTGTGCAGAGCTCCGTTGTAGATGTGTCAAATGAAAGGTAGACTTTCATCCAGTGCACTGGTCTTTACAATTATACATTCTCAAGAGATGTACGATCATTTTATTGACTACTTTTGTTGGGCCATCTGTTAGAATGAAAAGCAATTAACAAGGTAAACATCATGGACCAAAGGATTTTCCAGAATATGCTAATAAATCTAATGTATCCATTAGAAACAACCTTCGCTAGCAAACCAGATGTATCCAAACATACTAAAAGAGAAGATTTTTAGTATCTTATGTTGAGACTTTTTCCAACAAGGTGCTAGAATAGCCATCTTGGAAAATCTATCCACTACTACACAAATGCAATCATGACCATGTTTAGCGGTCGGAAAACCTGAAAGAAAGTCCATGGAAATTTATTACCATGGTTTGGTTGGTGCGGACAAAGGCATATACAATCCTTGATTTTGTTTGTAGGTTTAGCTATGGCACATGTTGCACATGATTTGAAGTAGCTTGCAACATTTGTTCAAGATGTGACCAGTATAAATACTTCTTTAGAACTGCCAATGTCTTCTCTACTCCAATTTGTCCAACCATTTTAGATAAATGTCCTTACCAAATCAACTTCTAGTGCTCTGCACCTGATGGTATACAAAGGTGTCCAAGGTGATGGGGTAGATCATTCAACTAGTAGAATCAGGGACTGACTTATTAGCTTTCAAAATCTGGTATGTCTCAGCAAAGTTTGGATTTGTCTCATTCAGCTATAACCATGTTGCAGTTTCATTTCATGTCCATCGGAATAAAAGACTGTGAGAGGAATTGTGATTGGGGAACGAATTTGGCAGTCAACTACTGGAGTGGTGCTTCCATGTTTGCACTTGATAATTAGATGGAACTGCTACAAGTATGTTGACCATATATGATGACTCTCATCCTATAATTTGTTGTGTCAAATGAAACTATAGATGTTAATGGTTAGTACGGATGTATGTTTCCTTTCCAAGAATCTAGTAATTTCAATGTTTGCATACTTGAATCGTGGCATATAGCTCCCAAATATATGTTGGATATGTCTTAATTAGTCAATGAAGGTCTCCTATGGTAGGAAACAAAATGCTAGTGCTGCGTGAGGACTACACCAAGCACATACTGAGAAGCATGGCAAGAAGACCTCTTTAAGTTGAGAGGGAAATTCATAATCTCATGGTCTAAATCTAGGGACAAAAGACACCTCTATACTTCATGCCACCGAGTCCTATGAGTCAATCGCATATAGGTACTTGATCTCCTCAACCTGCTATCCCTAAATCGCATCACATTAAGTATACGAGCCCATTCAAATTCCTAACTACTTTGTATCTCTTTGTATCACACGCCAATCTTTAAAGACATAGTATGAAAAATGCCAGTGTATTCTTGAACCTGGTCATGTATGCCAATCTTCCTTGAGGGCAACAATGAGATTACACAAAAAGTCTATTGGTTTGCTATCAAGGTTGTGGTTTTGGAAGTATGTCTCAAACCAGTTCTTGACTGGCAACATCATATTCAAAAGGGAAAAAGTGATCTTTTCAATGCTTGAGAAAGTGTTGAAAGAGAAACAGAACTATAACTAATTCAACAAATTTTCAGTGCATCTCCATCGATCCCACCAGGAAGTAGCGGAATATCAAGATTTACTGGTACATTGAAAGGAGTCTAACCACCAAAAGTCTTGTTGGATGTGGATGGTCATGCAACAGGGAATATCACATGCTAGAGAATTCAGGAGGACTATTTCAATTTACTGGCACCACTGTCATGCTAAAGCAACACCTGTAGGTGTAGCCTGTAGGCACCATCCTGTTGAGTAAAGCATTGGTTCCAACACGAGTAAAATCCCAAAAAAAATATTAATCTACTTTTGTCAATGCTCACTAAATGGACAAGTATCAAACGGTTAATGTAAATGCTTGTGGCTTAAAATTGTCCTTATTATATGAGACACTTTAAAATATTGACCCTTGAATCAAGTTGCACCTGATCTTTAAATAAAATTGATCAATAAATAAAAAGGAAAGTCGAAGAGAAATGAAGTTAATAGAGCTTGAAACTGAGCCTGGCACATATAGACTTACCTAGATTTGTCTAATCCATTGTGTGCTATCATGTTTTCGCATGCACACAAGGTTGCCTCAATTAGGCCAACATGACCTGAAAATATGCCACCTGTTCTCTGGACAAATCATCTTCAAAGTAGCTAGAAGCATTTTCGATATTTGCATTGCATGCATCTTTAGTTATCGCATGCTTGTTTTTTCCTGATTGTTTATGTGACCTCTCGGCCTAAAATCTTAAGTATTTCACTTCATTGGGGCTTAGAATTGCTGAAGGCTTGTAGAAAACAGTTAAATATTAGTTGTTAAGAAGAGTTGCCATTGATTTCACAAAGCCATCACACATTATAAAAATTGTAAGGAATAATATCTCTATCCTTTCTCTAAGAAAATTAAACTCACTTGCTTGGTGGAAGACGTGCCCTTGTGCACCTACATTCACAAGCTGCAACTTTTTGTCCAACATTGTACCAATGCATGTGCTTTACCTGAAGAGAAGATTAGATTCCACACTAAAATTACAACAGAGACCAAGCAATACCAAAACGAAGTAACGCCTAATACAACATTGGAAGAACTATCACTAGTCAATAACACGATAGCTTCAAATCCTCCAAAAAGCTGCTGCTTATCAAGCATTAAACATCAATGATACTATAATCAATGTAAGACCGCTTAACTACAGGGTTGGTAAGGTCTACCATGGGTCGACGTTAATCAATAGTAGAAATGAGTACCAAGGTTGAGCAGACAACTTTTTAATTTGCTTTTTTCGTTTTAATATTATTAAACTCTTGGTAATGGCTCTAGGGTGAACCCTCTCAACCTACTAATGAACCCAGTGACAACCTCAACACCATTTGGAAAAAAAAAAGTGTTCATTCCAAAAGATCTGCTATGAGTTCAGTTTTTTTACCCTGATATGAGATTGATTTTAAAGCTCATAATGCTTCTTGACACAATCTAGTTGCTTACAAGAACAATTGTCTTACTTAGAAATGCACCCGTTGAAACAATTATGTGTTCATTGGCTGAATACAATTAAGAGATTTATACTTGGAAGGTTGTTCTGTTTGAAACATTACAAAAGGCTTTTATTCTTGTTCAATTGCATGTACCCAGGCCGTGGCTCTTGGTTCAAGTATTTCAAAGCAAAGGTAGCATGATTGGAGATTGTAGACTGTTAAGGGAATAAGTAAAAACAATATAATTAGCTAAAAGTGTATGGTTGTTTCCAACGATCACACCCTTAGGACTATATCCCTTGGTATTATACATGGACTTGAACCTGAGTTGTAAAATATGGCATGTAGAGACAAATTCGATCCACCAGATGGTGCTCTACCTACTATTTTTTACATCTTCACGTGCATTCTTGCTGGTGAACACGCATGTACTATTAAATATGTAAACATTGGTGAAAATGACTGATGAGTCCTTGTTTGTGGATTTATTTCCTTGCTTTTCCATGCTTTGCTCAAGACTATATCATACTAATATTTTGTTATGCTTATCATAATCATGAGAGTCTGGTTGACCTAAACGATGTGGGCATAGAATACTTATTTTTGGCCAACGAGTTTGATGATATATCCTGTTAGAGGTTCAATTAGACAATTATGGCATGAATATTAAACTTCCATCTTTTGGCCTTCATGTGGCTTACTTGATCCTTTCACTTGCTTGTGTTTTAAGTGAATAAATGAGAAGATTTTTTGAGATAAGATGCAGTTGCACACTTGATCTTAATGTAATGAAACATAAATCACCTTTCATCCAGAGATGATGTTTTGTTCAGATTTTCTGGCCTAAAGGCTAAAACCCATGCAGGTAAGGACTGAGGCAGTTACCAAAGATTCTGAATTTTCTATGTGCATTCCAAAACCCGTCAAACTAGTTCCAACATGAAAGGATCATTGCCTGGGACCTGGAAAGTTAAAGTTCTGTGATTTTCTCTTTTCTTAGCTTTCCATGCATGCAATACGATATGACGAAGTCGAAGTGCCAGTTCAGATTTCCTTATTGCAGTTCTTTTCCAGTCAGCAGTCTTTGTCATTATTTTCCAACGCTATCTTTGTAAGATATTTTGTGTGTTGTATGTCTTGTTAATTAATGGGAAAAGTTCAAATGTGAAGACAAGACAAACTAATGATGAGTTGGCATTCTTGTCTAAAGCTCCCGCTTAATATAAGACCATTTTGTAATCAAGTTGTCAAAGGGATGGTTAGTTGGCGGTTCCAAACTGCTTGTAGGTAGTTTCCTTTCCTCTCACTATATACTGTATTCATCTCAAGAGGAAAGGGGTTAGTTAGCCTCCGTTCGAAACTCTCATTCTATACAACTTATTGATATCATTCAATAACAATAAAATTTCTCCTATCATGTTTATTGTAAATACTAGAGGATCGAGTCACCTCCTAAAGTAGCCTTGGCAACTTCAAGACAATTGGGAGGTGGGCCCCTCACCAACACAGGAGGAAGCTTGAGCCGTTAGTCAGCCAGATTTCATTTTCTGCAATTTACTTTTGTGTATTGTATTTTGTTTTTTTTTCTAAAAAATATATTTAATATTTAAATTGCTCGTAGGGAAATAGAATTGGTGGTGTATACTGCACATGGTATCTCAAGTCTTAGGACCCCCGGTTTGACAATTTACTAGAACTCATTACTTTTTGGCACCATTGGCAAGGAGGCACCACACCAGTTAGGTTTTCTTTTCCTACATTTATTTTCCATGTGGAAGTAGGGAATTTGGAGGTTAACATCCCTTCCTTTGTGACTACACTTGCAATTGGATAAAATTTCCATTAAATTCAGTTTTAAAAGTAATTACGTAGTTAAGGTAGTTACAACCCCCTTTACAAATTACTTTCTTCTGATTTCAATGTTTTCAGTGGCAGCGCTGGATTAAAAAGAGGAAGTTGAATATTTGTGCATCAAAGAGACAGTACGGGATGCTTTGTGTGTGGAAGTAGACCTAGTCTGGTGTCTGTAGAAAAGAATACAAAGTGGAGATACAACCTGAATAGCATGGCCAGACACAACATAGATTCAAAAGGAAGCCACTACTTTACAAAAGGTGAAATGGAGGAAGTTGAACAGAGTCAGCCACAAAATGACCATGAGACCGTCCCATTTCCAATTTTCACACAAGGAGAAACTCCTATGAAGAATATACCTATACCCGCATTGCCACATTTTTCCTGATAAAACCAAATAAGGCCCTAATGACTTCCTATTTGAATTTGAAGTATTCGGCAGAAGTTATGATTATCTAACAGATCTGCAGAAATTAGAATTATTTCCTTCTACCTGAAAGATACAGCTATGAAATGGTTTAAAAGCCTGGGGCCGCAATACCATCTCCACATGGGAGAAATTAAAAAATCTGTTATTGGAACAGCTTAAAGCTTATTGTGGAGGAACAAAAGAGGAAAACATCTACAGGATGACTCAGAAGAATGATGAGTTGTTGGAAGATTAATTCGAAAAATTCCAATATGTCTTGCATAAATACCCAACTCTTGACTTGAGAGCAGTCTTTGAAGACATTTATGTTTAGAGTTATTAAAAATCGCTGTCAACAGTGCTCAGCACGACAGGGCCGAGGATGGTGATGCAGATAACAACCCAATAAATTATCTAGTAGCATACAGAGTTATAAAATGAACATGCAAAAGAAAAGAAAGGCAAAAACCATTACACATTCAAGAGACAAGAAAGAGAAAAATAATGCTCTTCTATCCAATGTAAATGATCAGATATGGTACATATATATACAAAGGCTCGTAAGACTGTGAATGTAGATTTCCATGATCAGGAAGGGTGGAATGCTTCCTAATTGATTTGCATAGACTGAAATGCAAAAATAATAAATGAATATGACTGCCTATCAACCTTGGGTCAAATGGTTATAATTATACAATTACAAGAAAGTGGTTACAAAAGAAGACGAGTATGAAATGTTCAAACTTCAGCAATGGATGACAATTTGCCTTCATGTAGGTTTGTCAGTTCGACTTCCAGGTCTGCATAGTACTGGCAGGGTGCGAGCCCTGGGAACGTGATCTGGCATGGTGGTGCAAAGGTTCCACTTGGTACAAAGATTTGGTATCAAGCCTGACTTGCACAGTACATTTTGAGGTTGCATGTCAACTTGGAATGGCCCCGTCCTACAAATCTATAAAATGAACATGCAATAGAAAACAAAGGCAACAAACCTTTACACATTCAAGAGACGAGATAGAAAAATAATGCTCTTCTATTCAATGTAAATTAACAGATATGGTACATATATGTAGAAAGGCTGATAAGGCTGAGAATGAAGATTTCCATGATCAGGAAGGGGGAAGCGCTTCCTAATTGATTTGCATAGACTGAATTACAAAAATAATAAATGAATATGACTGCCTGTCAACCTTCGCGTCAAATGTTTATAATTATACAATTACAAGAAAGTAGTTACAAAAGAAGACGAGTATGAAATGTTCAAATTTCTGCAACAGATGACAATTTGCCTTCATGTAGGTTTGTCGGTTCAACTTCCAGGTTTGTGTAGTACTGGAAAAACTACTGACGCAGTGCGAGCCCTAGAAGCGCGATCTAACACGGTGCAATGTGGTGCAAAGGTTCGACGTGTGGTACAAAGATTTGTTGTTAAGCCTGACTTGCACAGTATATTTTGTGGCTGCACGCCAACTTAGAATGGTCCAGTCTAGTTGGGCGACATGAGTAGGTGTGCAATGAAGTGTTAGGGGATGGTGCAGAAGTGTGCCATTGCGAAACTTGGTACTGATGTTTATGCAGGTTAGCACCACATGGTTTGGTGCACAACTTTGCATAGAGCTGTGTAGAGTTTCCAAAGCCACCAAAGTGAGAAAGTGGACCGGTGCAAATATAATTGAAACATCGCCCTTTCTTTAGATGCAATGGCCCCCATCGCATCTTAGATCAATTGTGAGAACTAAAACTAAACCTGTTTTAGGTTGTACCTCTTAGCCCAATCAACATATTGTTATACCTTGACCACTCTAAACAATTGATGTGTGCCTTGGCAAGTGTGCATGGTTATGATTTCAACATTATCATCTCTTGGCACTCTGCAAATGTTCAGGATCCAAATCTGAAGCATGCTGAGCTGCTATTGGTTTCAATCAAAAGTGTATAGTATGGCTTGAGGAGTTCCAAAGTGAATACTAAATGAATACCCGAGTATTGTTATCAATCAAGGACAAATACGATCTAATGCAGGTGCATCATTGTATATAGTTCAACTGTATTGGTTTGTGGTCTTAAGTAGTCTTAGAGTTCATATTTCATCAATAACGAGCCTTGTCTAGGTTTCATTATTTATTTAGAGGTCATTTAGGTGCATTTCCAAGTTTCCCACCAAAATGGGAAATTCCAAAAAATTGAATTTGTAATGAGAGTTTAAGAGTCTTAACAAGTTGTAAAGGTCCTGAACTTTGAGTGAGGGATCCTTAGGGTCTAATAGTCTATTGTAAATGTCTTTTAACCTTTCACCTTAGTTGTAATGCCCTTCTGAATGCAAATAAGGGGAAGGCTAAACTAAGTATATACTTGTAATGTCCCCCTTTTTGAGCTAGTCCTTGGGATGAGACCCTTAGCTTGAGCATTCCATAGGGCTAAGGATTTAAAGCATAGTTCCATGGAGTTTCCTAGTAGGGGGACGGGGAGACGAGGGGCCTAAGTTTGGGGACGGCGGCTGGGGAGCAGTGCAAATACATATAGTACTTGAAAAATTAGTTATAAAATATGTATAAGGAATAAGTATATTGCATCGAACATCAACAATTTGACATTTTAGTTTTAACTTTATAACAATGAAGTTTCAAGTTTAAATAATCAGCCACTGGTATGAAAGGAATCATTCAATAATGTATTCAAATAAATAACCATGTACAAGTAGCAGCTTGACATCGCTCTTAATGACGAAACCCCTTAATAGTGTAATCTGATTTCAAGGATGAAAACCCTTGTCATCTCTCTAATTAAGAACGAAACCCCTTGAGGATTTACATTCCTTTATTTTAAATTTGAAACTTTGAAGTAAACCATTAATCAATTACATTTTATTATTTAAATTATTATTTTTAAGTGCAAATCTATATTTATAAAATATTATCTCAAAAGGAATTCCAAGGAATCCAAATTACAGTATAATATTCCAATTTGGAATATTACACGAAACTACGAAGTTGAATCCCAAATCATATCACATAATTTGGTGCACAATGGATAACCACCACATGTATTAAACAATAGTAAGTGTTATGGATAGGTATCAAGTAAAGCACGGAAAATCTAGTTTGTATTGCCCTTAGGCAAATGGCCAAGAAGAGGTCACTAACCAACAGCTTGAAATTATTCTAACAAAAATTGTACATCCGTATTGAAAAGATTGATTAGAAAATCTATTTGAACTTGTTTGAGCATATAGAATCACTTGGAAATCAAAACCTAGCTTCTCATTATATAAGTTAGTCTTTGGAAAACAGCCTATGTTTCCTATTGAATTTGAATTAAGAATACTCTACACAACGTTGCAATTGAGGTCATACTTGGGAGGCCCAAATGGAAAGAATTAATCAGTTAAATGATTTGGATGAACATTGTCAACTACCCTTCATGAGAACAAAGAGAATTCGGCAATAGAGGGTTAAGTGGCATGACAAGTATATCAAGGACAAGAAATCTACCCCAGAACATTGGGCTCTATCATACAATTGACGATATAAGGATTTTTTGGATAGATAAGAACACACTAGTTGGGACCATATGAAGATGAGAAACCATTCCACAATGGAGCGGTCAGGCTAAGGACTATTGATCAATCATGAATCCCATTGATGGCAAATGCCCATTGTCTCAAAAATGTACAAGAAACGATGGACAAAGGAGCAGTTCATTCAGCAAGTTTCTTGCCAAGGCAAGCTGTAACTCTTGGAAGCTCTCCAAGGTTGACCAGCTGACTAAATACATTCAAAAACAAGAAAAAGTACAAGGTGAAAAATTACCAAAAAAAATTAAAAACGTAAAAATACAAATTGCAAAATGTAATGTCCCCTTTCTAGATATAGTGTTAGTCCATCATTGGTTTCCCGTGGACTAGCAGTTTGGTTAGGGAACCATGGTGAGTTGGCCTTGGATGGGCCATTTGGATGTGTAGTTTTGGTTTGGATCCAGTTGGCATGATCAGTGGTAGTTTTGGGTGCCTTGTGGAGTGCTTACTATTTTTAGTAAGTTTGGGTTCAGTGTCAAATCGAGATTTTCAGAGTAGGGTTAGATGCGTCTCGTCGAGACCTTTCCGGTGAGCTAAAGATCAAGGCATTCCGACATCATCTTCATATTTATTTTAAAGTCCGAAGTTATATAATGTGTATTTGACAGAACTTTAATAAAGTGATTTAAATAAAATAAAATAATATTCTAAAAGCTTCTTGAAGGATAGACAAAAAAGAATAAATAGAGGGCTTGGCTAAGCTTCTAATCATTCAGGATATTTGATACTTGACTTGTTATGTTGTGGAGAAGCCTAGAGTTTCTGCAGAATATTCCATTGGTCATTGGGAACGTTCACTCCCATTGATTTGCATAACTGAAGTAGTGAAACTATCTACTGAAGGGTTGCAGATTGGAAAGGATATTACAATCCTTTCATTGGATCTAAATTTTGTGGCCAAAGGCCAAATTTGGAGATTGTGATTTCATATCAGCTTAGTGAAGCATTTTGGAGGGGTTTCATTGGAGGTTATCCTCAGATTATCACTTGTCTAGTCTCATATTTCTATCAATTCTACATGAGCACTTGAGCGCCTTCTTTAGGGAGGTCTGGTGATCATTTGTGGAAGTTTTGTAAGGGTAATTGGAAGACTGTAAGTTTATAACAGTCTGCTGTTAAGGAGATCTACCAACCATGGAGTTCTCAGATTTTCATTGTTGGAGGCTTATCTAGACACCCTTTAATTCTGGGTATTTGAGGGATAAAATCCTCTTGTGAAGACAATCAATTCTATATCAGTTTGGAGGAGTTAAACGGCTGTATTTATTTTTAGTAAAGATTGCCAGGCAAAGGGAGGGGCGGCTACTTCTAGGAGGTGTGATTTCATGCAAGGAGGCTCAATAAGATCGAATAAAAATCAGAGATAGATATCATGGCATCTGCTGATCATCCCAAACTTCATAATCAAGTTCTTTGATGCATTTTGCATTGTTATATCAATTTGCATAAGGTGCTGCTGTAGATGATCATTTTATATCAGATTGGTGTTGTATTGGAAATTCATTGTAATGCCAAGAGTCTTGGCTCATCATTTAATATCAACATTGTAATGAGATAGTACATCAATGGAAGGAAGGATAGGTTGCATGATGAATGTTGATCTAATCCCTGTGGTTATAATCTTCATAGATAGCATAATAGTTGCATGCTAAGTGTTTGGCATAATACCTCATGGCTGTAGCTTCTCATTTGCATAAGGAGTTTGCACACAAAGTGTTTGTCGAAATGCTTACTTGATGTAGGTGTTCCTTTGCATAGTTAAGATGCATGTCAAATGTTTGACTAAATGTCTATTAGCTGTAGATGCATATCAGCTATCTTATTGCATTGACAAATCAATGTATATCTTGCATAACACTCTCATTCGACTTAGAGACATTGTGCATTGTTAGTTAAAGACATTATAAGCACTTCATCATCATCATTCAAGATGAAAGTCAAACTGAAAACACTTACCAGCCAAGAACAAGTTTACAAGCAAAGTGTTTGGCGAAATTACTAAGTGCCCAGAACAGAAAATTAAAGGCCAATTCGGCAGGGGTCTTTACACAAAACTACAAAATTAGGATACTCTTGGGAAGTAAAATGTTGCAGCTAACATCTATGCCAAATTCGCTGTCATCAGTCATAGGGATTACAACTGTAGAAGGGGTTGCATCGCACATAAGTGGGTAGATTAGGAATGTACATCTTTTAGTGCACTTTGGGTCTTCATAAATCCCCTTCCGCATAGGAGTCTCCTGCTGGTGATCATTTAAACTTTGACAGAGTCTCTTCCTTTTTTATAATTTATTGCAGCTTTAACCTCATAATAGAGGTCTAGTGGAGTCATAGGTTAGGGCCAGGTCATTGAATTCCGATCTCCAACATGCATTTTTGTCCTCCATTATTTCTGAAGATTCAGCCAAAGACATAGAGTGTTCCTTCATTTCCCCTTACGATAGAGGATAGGTAAAGTTCAGCACCTTTCTTTTGGACTGAGCACTTCATTTTCCCTTATGAACAGGAATAGGTGGGGTGCTTCAGTTTTAGCAGCAGAATTTCCAAAAATTTGAGGACCATAAGCACATACCACTCTGTCATTGGGTGCTAAAGCAGCTAAACGTGACTACAGATCAAGAGAGACGCTTTTGTTTTGGGTGACATCACATTTTTTAGTTTCCATTTTAAACAAGACAAGGACTATTCCTACAAAGATTTGACATAATATTTGTTTGAGAAGATACATAGCTACTATTCCTGCAAAAAAAATGCTCGGACACATTCTCCCTGTAAGAATAAGCAATTCCACAATCTTGATATGCAGTTTTCATGAATCAGACAGTCAAATTCCATGATGCATTTATTTCACTTCACAACCCACACAAGTAGTTCCATGACCCATCTGAGCATTCTTTATAAAGTATATCCTTCAACCGATGGCTCATTACAGTAGCTCGACAGAATCCTACCATGAAAGATTATTCTTTTCATGCTTTTTCTATTTTGGAATTCCTATTTGAGCACAAGGCTAACTTGAAATCACTGTTTTGCCCATGCCAATGTCTTACCTGCATTTTGATTGTTTTACCTACACCCAATTTTTCCCTACCTGCATGAACTATAGCATCTTACTTGCTTTCATCGCAATGTTATCCTAAGCCTTGACTATAAGTTTTACCCTTTGGCTCTAACCACTAACTAGTGTCTTCAAGGAAATAGTCCCCTAGGGTTTTACACTCATGTGGGGCAAGTTTTCCAAGAAATTGTAAGTATAGTGGGATTTCGGATGGTATTGAAGCTCCTTGCCAAATGGATTGGCAATATTTTCAGTAGAGGAGAGGACACATGGTTACAGGGTCAAAGGTCAACAAGTGCTTTCAGTAATTGCAAAGATGTATGAATGATAAGTCGTATAAGGGAAAATACAGCTGCAGGATTTAAGGACCATGGCCTCGAGTTGAAAACCCAAAAAAGCAGCTCAGGTAAACCCCACCACTAGGTAGAAAACCAACTGCGGCACCCCATGAATAACATTGAAAACAAGAAAGGACAGCCTAATGGGATTATAGGAAAGTGGACTCCACAAAAGATAAAAGATAAAAGAGTTTTTTTTAATAGAGAATTATAATCAAAGAAAAAAACGAAAAAACAATTTTCAACACATCTCGGGACAAGGGGATGGAGTTTTGGGTATGGCGAAAAAAATTCTATATTTTTGGGATGGCGAGGGATGGCTATTAAAATAAAATATAAATTTTAATATTTAAATCTTTAAAATACAAATAATTTAATAAATACAAATATAAATTAAATAAACTAAAATAAGCTGACATTTAAAACAATAGATTACTAAATAAAATCATTGATCCAATAATCCATCTGATAATATACCATAATCTGAAATCATTAATTATATATTATGATTTCATTACTCAAAATTACGAAGTACATCATCAAACTCAGAGCTGAGAAGATAACATTATACATCAAAATGCTAAGGCCCAAAACAAAAAAGTATAGTCGGCAACTAAAAAATTAGTGTCATCGTCTAGGGGAAATCTCGAGAACTGTTGGACTCATCTACCTCTTGCAAGGGGACCCCAACCAATCTCGGTTGCACATCTTGGTCCTCATCAACCTTCCTTGGCTCCTTGGGCTCTACATCCCAACATAATATTGGGCTCTCCTTATATTCAGGTGTCTTGCAATGAGATGCAAGGCATTGTATATACCAACAAGCTTCTTCGGTCTCTTAGAGTTAAGTTTGTTCCTCTTAACAATGGCTCCAACCATATGTCAACCAATTCCTCTCAAAAGTAGAGAAACTGAAAACATGGGAAAGGAGACAAATGAAAAGTATTTGCAACAATCATGAAGGTCCATACAATGACAACCCACTCACTAGCTTGTCTTGTGCCAATGTGACCCTGTTTATCCTAGTTGAAGTCTTGTAGCCATCTAGTTCAGTAAACTTGGGCCACTTAACTCTGACTTTTCAAGCTTCCTCTGGGCTATACATTTTTCTCAGGGCCTTCATGAAGCCCTTCTTCACCTCCTCGTCATTCAAGGGGATAACTCTACCAAGCATCCCCACATACCATTTCGGATTACTTGCATATGCATCGATGTGTAAGGGGAGGTGTTCAACTTCTCCCAATTGTATAGAGAGGAGTGATCACACTGAACAGCCCCAATTGTAGTGCGATCAAAACATAATGGATTAGGACAGTTCTGAGAGAAATGATGTTTTCACTTGCCTCCGCCTTTTCCTATCCCACCCCCCTCTAGGTTCCCTACCTTCTCTGCAGGTCTAAAATGGGGCTCGTCGAGACCTTCCCTAATAATTTTTTCAATCTCCTCAGCCGTGGGGACTTTGAAGTCTTGTGGAGTGACCTCCCCCAGAGTTGGGGGGAGAATTCCTCTGAGGAATAGGCTGAGATTCGGTGCACTTTTCTCATTGTTTCCCTCTCCATTCTAGCAAGGCACTTAATGAATGGTATGGTATAGTACCTTCTCGTTGTAGCGAGGCATCCACTTTGGTTTAGCAGTGGGGACTAGGGACTGCGGGCACAGAGTCAAGAAAAGAAGGCCTCATCCGGTCGCCCTATCTATACCACAGATTGCAAGGGCGAGGTCAGGGTTTTATGCCCCATTCCCCTCCTCTGCTAAATGATGGGTTGAACATGTTGATGGTATACTTTAGGGTGGGATCCCTCTCCCGAATAGCATTCATCTAACCAAACATGCTATGAATGCACTTATATATCTACCCAAGATTGAAATTGTTAGAAACCTCATATTTGATAACATTGAAAACAGGAGTTATAATCGATGTGATGTGTCTCACATATGTCCAAAATGTGTCTCTCACCACCACCTCCTTCGCCATCTTCCCTACTTTTGTTTTGTACTCCTCCCACCGAGTCCACTCATGTGTCATGATCATAAGTTGCAAGGGCTCTTAGAACCCAAGCATCCTCTACAACAAAATGAAGTAAGATGAAAAACAGTTCTCAACTAGATTGAGGAATTCCTTCCTCGAAAAGGTGTATGAGATCAAGTGATGTGTCGTGGTTGCAAATAAACATATGAACCTCCCTAGCATCGGCCAATAAATTTTTGACCCAATCAATTTTATCGATGCCCATCAATGCATTGTTCATAGCATGCACACAACACGAGGTCCAAATAATATGCCTATACGTTGCCACAACTAGCTTACCTATTGCCCTACACACCTAAGTTGCATCTATGACTACATCTACCAAATTAGAAGGACCAACCTCCTCAATGGCGTCTCTTGTATATCTGAATTAGAACTTTGCATCCTTGCACATGCCTAAATAGCCAATTGTCCTCAAGAAATAAGGTTCATCCTTAAATGTGACAATAGTATTCATGAGTGGGCAATGTCTTAGCATCCATCCACCCATCCATGATTATGCTGAATCCATGAGAGGCCCTTGTGGCCCTCATCTCCTCCATCAACAAAATCACCTTGGAATAGTTTTTGTCTAAGATAGTAGTCCTCAATTTCTTGGCTCTAGGAGGTACACAAGATGCACTTGTTTTGGCTGCCTTAGTCATAGCCTCCTCGTAGTAAGGAGAGTGAGCAACTTGAAATGGGATGCCAATGGCAAAAAAAATTATCCAATGGCATTGTCAGTCTCCTCCCTCGCCTATGCATTAAACAGTTGTTAACTAGATTGGGTGCCACAACCCTTCTCTTCCCCTTAGCCTCCACTCCACTCACCTCAAAATTTGGAACATGAGATGTACCACCAATTGTAGCATGAGACAAATAACTCCTAGTGGTCCTAGAAGAAGGGGCATGAACTACTGGAATGTTGTCCGAGATATTTAAATTAAATGACCTAATAAACTCCACCCTAGGATCAAGTGTGAGAGCCCCACAAGCCCCAATCCATTTTGCTAATATGTGTAGGAAGTGTGCATTCACCCTAGTGATCCCCCCCCCCATGTCTCCCCACGAATATTACACTTCCACTATCAGATCCTAAATTGTGTGTTTTGTCGGCATCAAACATTGTAGCAAACTATCTCAAAGGTGTTTCTCTTGTTGAATGGCCCCTTCGAAAATTTGGTCAACATCATCGAGGGACAATAAAACTTTTGGGCATTGCCTCTTCCCTTTCTCCTTGGGCCCCTCACTGACCATCTCATCAAATATATGCAAATCCGTTTCATTGTCACATATTTAACTCATCTCGGCACTACAAATAAAGAAAACAAAATAATCTAATAAACAAACAAAAACGACAATATAAAAACAACTATGTTGGAGCATGGAAAAAAAAACGCTTTAAAACCTTAGGGAAAGAAGCTTTAATAAACATAACGTTTGGAACACATTGCAAATGCAAAACAATTTAAAACAACATTTTCTAATCCTATTCCAAATGCAAAATTTTGAAAAAAAAAAGAAATAATTTAGGGCGAAATTTTAAAAAACTTCAAATGTAATTACTAATGATTAAACTAATTTTCTTTTACATTTACAATTTAAAACCTAAACAAAAAGAATTAAAAGGAACTTCATTTTGAATGCATGAATCCATAGGCCCATAAAAAACCATTTTGAAAAAAAAATGAAAAAAAACTGCCAAATGGATTTCAAAGGAAAATAAAAAAATACAACCTTGAACTTGGAAACAAATGCAAAAGAAAAATTGGAAATTGGAATCAATGTACATACCTGGTTTATGTCACTAAATGCAAGGCTCAAGCTAACACCCGAAAACCCTCTTGGTCTAGCTCTTCTCCTTTCCTCCCCTTTCTCCTTTTTTCCTCTTCTTCTCTTTGCAAGATTGCTCAAGTGTGATTGACAATGTAGTTTAGGGGTCTCTTATACTTTTTTCAATCTGTGTTTTGGGTTAGGGTTTTAACTTTTCTATTGTTTTGTTGTTTTATGTTTTTTCTACTTTTTTCCATCTTGTATTTTTAAATAGACATTGGGTATGCCATGACATCCTCGAATGTCCCTTGACCATCCTTGGGTAGTCACAGCATCCTCGACACTTTTTTTCATCACAGCGTACCTAATGCTTTTCTTCTCAAATGGGATGTCTCGGGAATGGGGATGTTCATATAACGTCCCCCTTTTACATGGGACGTCCCCTTTTTTTCAAAATTTTAGGGAAACCAACCTCCTTTATGCATGTTTTTCATCCTGCAATGTTGTCCTTTTCCAGTAGAATAGTATGGCATGTACCCCTACTAGAACTCTCTTATCAAAAAAAACTATCTATAATCAACACTTGCAGCAATCTTGATCTAACAAGTTCCTTTCTCTTGAGTTATCTCTTCGCAAAGTTAGCCTATCAGTTTTATTTTTCCATTTTTTTTATTTTTTCAATATTCATACTACTTATGATTGCAAGGTGTTGATGTTTATGATCGCTGACAAAGCCCCAATAAAACTTCACCATGAGTGGCAGGGATATAAAATGGCAACGACGACACAAATCTAACCACTTATTCTACAATGAAAGTTTGAATAGTATACATCTTACCTGTCAATCAAGAACTATCTACAAGAGGTAAGCACAATCATCAAGTAGAGAAATAAACATAGCACGACATAAAATAGGAATATTTTCATTAATCATGATTATAATGTAAATGGTCTCCAATATGTTTAGCCTAACTTACATATGATACTCGATAGATTTTAGGATGGAAAGCTTCGATTGTGTCTAATTAGCACATACAAATAGAAAGAGGGTGGTAGGTACATCTGTTGACTGCAGAGTCCAAACATACATAACTTTGCCAACCCATCATCAAACCAAAATTAATTAAGGATCGCAAGTACATTACACATTCATATGGTCATTCCTTTATTAAAGAGTTGTTTTATTAACTCAATGCAAATAAGTGTCTTGCTAAAACTATTGCCTAGACTCTCTTTTTTCTCCCAATATGGATATCATGTAGAAGCAAGGATGATCTGGCAGGATGATGTTCAACACCCAATGCCTCCCCTATAATTTTTAGAAGAAAATTTAATAAGAGGAGTGATAAATTAGGATTTTCTAGTATGCGATCAATAATTCTCCATGATGATGAAGAGTGATAAATGAGGCATTTGGAAAACTATAACCTTTTTCAATGCATTTAATTGTAGCCAAGCCCATTATTTATGTCTTTCTCGTCTTTTAGGGAAACCCACATGGTATAGTGTATATTTTTTCTATTCCTTTCAAGTTTTCAAGCCTTTTTAATTTCTGGTTTAAGGCGGTTATTGACTTGATTTTTCCCCATTAGAGTTGCCCCCAAGCTATAAATTCTAAGGTTCTGTTCTTTCTGGTACGTCAAAGTTTTCCTCAAACTTTATGATCCAAATGCCAAAAGGCATTTAGGGCACAACACTCTAAATGAGGATTCAGATGTGTTATATGTGTGTACAGAAGTAAAAATGAAACAATATTTAGGATAGAGAAAGTAATAGAACTGAAACATAATGTTTTATTAATCTGTGTGTTTTGTACATGGCATACTCTTGATGGAGATGTATGGTTGTTTATCTTCTACTATCAAATGCTATCTGATGCTAACTACTCGTGTAAATTTGTATACATAGCATTAAAAAGTGATGAAGGCTAAAGAACAGTTATGGAAGTTGGAATGGTTGTACTTCCATGTGTGACTCTTCACCTTTTGACATTTGCACTGATCGGCGTCAAAATTTGAAGGTCAAATCTGGCCCTTTGAGTGCTGCCCCACATCCTATGATGGGAGCTCTTCATGTTATATTGGGGCTCTGCCCCCTTATGAGGGAAGAGAGCAGTGTTGTTTTGTTGGCGGTGCAAAACAGGGAGCCTCACAATGAAGAGATTTGTTGTGGTGCAAAATATGAGGTTCCCAAAACGGAGGAGTGTCGCAATGAAGAAGTGTGCTACACAGAGAAGAAGTGTGTTGTGCAAAGGACTTGCTTCGCAATGAAGAAGTGAGCTACACATAGAAGGAAAATATTCACAACAAAGGATTTTATGATAGGGGCACAAAAGTCTCGCAAACATCTTGCAAAGTCTTGAAAAGATGTGAACAGCCCTTGGGAAGGTGCCAACCCATTTCCAAAATAATTTTGCTCGGATCACTTTATCTCTTTCTAAATTCTTGTGAATCTCTTTCTAAATTCTTGTGATAAAACAAATGATTGGATTAAGGCCAGCGAAAGCCATAATAAATGGGAAAGGGAATCTCTTCCAAACCCATAACAAGCAAATATACTTGGAGATTGACTAGATATGGGATTGACCAAACGGAAAAAAAAATCTAAAGAATTTTGATACAATGAAAAGAATAATTGAATGAAATGAAATTTATGAATTTATTGCATTAATTTATTTGCAATCTTGATTTGGTTGGGTAGTGTAATTAACTTATTGATGCAAGATGGATGCATGTGCAAGTGCTGTAGTTGTTAGTCTTGTGAATTGTTATCAGGTCTGGGTAGGGGTGGAACGACCCAGCAACTTTCTTTCATAGGTCACCCTATAGGAATAAAAAATCTAAATGTAGAGAATATTAGTTTATAGTGCATCCATGACCATCCTCGCTCCACAATAACATCATACCCAATAACTTTTCTCATGTCAAAACCAAGATGATAAGTCACATCTTCGACTGGAAGTGGATGCGTTTATAATGAGTATTCACACATTTGAACACAACTACCATCTGTTGTTTAAATTTCATCAGTAACACATGATTGAACCTGCAAATTTGCCTTTATGGCAACAAGTTTTAGATTACAGTAACGAAATTGCAAATATATCTATCATCCCCTACGATTCCCACATTGTTCCAAGACATTATATCCCAAATTACTACCAATTATCAATCAGAACAACTTTGAAAGGGTATTTTTTTGGTGGACCTTTCACTGCATGCTATCATACTACTTTTCTTCTTAATGGATGATGTTGTTATGAAGTCAAGAACAAATCTTTGCTGCTTGATGAACATAAACAGGTGTGCTAATGTTCGAAAAACTGTAGATATTTTACATGCTAATTCTTTCACACGTAAGAATAAATATATCCCTATAAAAAAACTGGAATCATGCAACCAGAGCGCACTTAAGAAATAAATTTGGACAGTTAGATTTTCTTATTGATAACTGCTAAAAACTTAATTAAAATGGGGCAATAAAAGAAACAGATACTCACCAATAGTGTTCTGTGGAGAAATATCATATGAGTTTTTTTTTCCATCAGCACCATGAATAAAGCATGTACCTTCCGATGAAGTTGTCCCAAGTCCATTAATTGTACCAATAAGAACTTTTGGTGAACCACAACCAGCAATTTTGGGATCAGAGCCTACAGAGTGCGACTGTTTTGTCTTGGATGTTGTTCGATCTACCTCCAAAAAAACAGATATGCAATCTTGGGAATCCTTGCCTTGATTTGAACCATGTAATTGTGCTGAAGGAACCCTAGTTGCTCTAGCAACAACCTTTCCAAAAAGATGCAACTCTAAATCTTTATAAGCATCCAGTTCATTTGTTTTAAGAGATTCATTCTCAAATTGTATTTTGCATGCGTCTTTAAGGTGATTTGGATCTTCAACATTTTCCTCTGAGAAGACCTGCTGATTTGATTTTTTTAGTTTCTTCTTGGTACACAATTGTTCCGTGGAAGTACATATTGGCATGGTATATGAAGGCAAACAAGTTGCATTGGAGGATTGTTCATGTGGTAGCATAAACATCCTATCAGCGAAACAGACAATTCCAAAGAGGTGGCGGCCAGAAACAAGATGCAAAACCTCTGATACTGTATAATCTGACCTTTCCTCCGCTTCAAAACAGTCTGGCAATGCATAAGTGGATTCAATGGAGGGACCAAAGTATGCTGCTCTAATAGCAGAATGAAACTCTCCTTCAAGATATTCTCGTAATCCTGACACCACACCTATCTCATTCCGTGAGACAATATCATTGATGGCGTGTCTATAACATTTTAGCCATTCTACCACTTCCATTTGCTTTGCTCTAGAAAACTCATCAAATATAATGCCATGTGTAGACATAGTTGGATGACTTTTGAATTGTTTTTCAGCAGTGTTCCTCTGAAGTAACAAGTCAGAATCATATTTGGCTCGCTTTTGTGGATCGGAAAGAATCTGCACTCCAAGTCCAAGCAGCTCCTACTATAGTCAGACCATCCATGTTTTAAGAAAGCTGAATCATCCTTTACTGCTTTCAATGTATGCTCTAGTTTGTTCCTAAAAATGCAAAGATCTGCTGAGCATGGCAGATGCTTCATTTTAAATAACCCCAATTAAAAAAAATTTAAGGATCATGACAAACCTTGAAGGTACAAAATTGACATGATCAGCTATAGAAACACTATCTCAGGAGTCAAAACCAGAATATAAAATTAATCTCATTGTCAGCCTAGGATACACTTTTATGCCAGGATAGATGGACATCTATTTAACCTCAATTGTGTAATGTCCCCATTTTTTATCTAAACCCTCATGAGGACCCTTAGCCTATATGTGTTCCCAATGGCTAAGGGGAAAGGAAGAAAGGGGGGCGTTGGGGGCCCAATTAAAGAGTAATTGGTGAAAAGGGTACTTTATGATTTCTAATTTTCAATTGAGTTATGAAAAGTACTATGTTATTCTAAGATTCACTTAAGTGGGGGACTTTTATGGGTCATGGACATTTAAGTGGGAGCTATAAGGATTGCTCTTTTAATATTTGAATAAAAGTGTTTTCCCTCCAATTTGGGTGCCCCCTTTGGGGAAAAGCTATAAAAGCAAGTGAAGGGTTCTATTTGATGCATGTATGATTTGATAATAAAACTTATGCCTAAGCATGTAACGCTTGGTATTGTGACTTGGAGACGAAAACCTTCAAGGTACGTAAGGGTTGAAGATGGAAACCTTTAATCTTGTTATTGGCAGCACTACTTCAGGTGTTGTATTGGTTTTTCTTGATTTGTGTGCAAGGGAACATCACTTTCAGGGTTGCAATTGTACCTAGGGCAGCATTTAGGGTTTGGAGGAGTAATTGCAGGTTTCAAGGGCAGAATTTCTCTTGCAAGGGCAGCGAACCCTCCCTTAGGGTTGATGACACATTGTGAGGGTGTGTGGACATATTCAGGGGCTGCTTAGGGCAGCGAATTAATTGCAGGAGCTGGGCGAACCTCTCCTAAGTTTGGATTCCTTGGATGTTAGGGCTAATTGAGACCAGAGTTCTGATTTGTCATTGGGCAAATATTCTCCTAATTTTACGATAATTTTCCGCTGTTTATTTCTATGAAAAGAGATAATTGAAGGTACTTTTTCTGAGTATTATTATTCCGATTTATTTATAAGATTTTATTGGGTTGGGCGACTTCATCTAAGGGCCTAAGATGGTGATTTGAGGGCTGAAATCATTCAGCTGTGTATTCCTAGCAGTGGCGACTCTCTTTGGGAGACTATTTGATGCATTTGGGTGGTTATTTGATGACCATGACTTGGCTGTAATAATTGTCATATTTTTTATATAGTATTCATGATTTTTGGCATCTTAATTGGTCCTTGAATTCAGATTTAGGGAAGGGTATGTATGAGCTGTATTTTCCTGTGTATTTTGGCAATAGAGATAACGAAATGCATGGTGAAATGATGCCCTAATTGTCCATTTCAGTTTTCAATATTCGTGCTAGGGTTTGAACAATTTAATTTCAGTATTTGTGGGATTATTGCTGCCAAGCCTCAAGAGGGAAGGTATGTTTTCTAAAATGCTCAAGTGTAATTTCTGCAAGTCATTTGTTGGGATACACTTCGAATGGAATAAAACAACATCAAGGTACTTGGGAAAGTATTGGGATGCTTACCTATGAGCCTCCTATTTCATGGCACTCATTCAATGGAAGTTTTCCGTAAGGGGCAGCCTTCATATCTTGATATACATTGCTGTTCAGAACTTTCCCAGCACTATGGAAGGGAGTTATAGGCCCCTAATGGATGCTTGGGAGGTGAGATGTATGGGTGGACCTCCAAAGGATGAAGTAAGAACAAATAACTTCAAGATTTGTGGTAAATTCAAGGCTATCAACTACAAACACAACCACATAAACTTCAAGGACAGAAATACTTTGGGGGTAATTGCCTTCAAGGTGAATCAACACATGAGCCCAAGGAGGAAAGTAAGAGTGACATCAGTTTTGAAGAAGTTTCCAGCCCTTATGGAGCTTGAAATGATAAGCTTGGAGGGCGGTTTTAAGAGGGATAACAGTTGTTATTGGTTCTACATTGAAGACTATAGCAGGGGCAACCATTGGCGTGAGAGAGGAATGAGCTTGGCGGCCATTTTTGAGAATGACTATAGCTGGTCCCTACCCAACAACAACAGGTATAGCAACAAAGAGAAACTAGAGGAGGTTTTCCTTCCTTGGGAAACAACTACAGGTGGACATTGCATGATGAAGAATGTAGGAACACTCCCTTGGTTATTGCAATTGCTTGAGGACAAGCAATTTTGCGTAGGGAGGATTGTTATGTCCCCCTTTTTGGCCTAAGCACGGACATGACCTTTAGCCTAGTTCTTATGGTGTTTTCCCTAGGCTAAGGGAAGAAAATTCAAAAGTAAAATGGGAAACACTAATTTCCCCTCAAAAGAAAAAATGAGTTTTCACTTTAAGTTATTCTAATTTTGCATTAAGGAGGGCCCATTTTGACTTAAAAATCTTAAAAGGCCTTTAAGTGTTTCTAAAGGATGGCCAACCTTATAATCCACTAACCCTACCTTCATAACTAAAAATGTGACAATATAAAAGGGACTGGATTTCATTTGAGAGGGATGAGTGATTTTGATAATTGAAATTGTGAGCTTAAGCACAAAAACACTTAACTTATCCATTAAGGACGAAACCCTTCAATGGTACTTGGAGTAAGAACGAAAACCCTTACATTCAACTAGGGAATCCTCATTCAAGGGTTGTATTGAGCTTCATTGGTGTGATTTTTACAGAATCTTCATCATATTTTGGGCAGTAACTCATCTCCATTTTTAGGGCTGACAACTAGGGTTTGGAGTCCAAAAATTAGGGCAACGACCAGAAAAGCATGGCAGCGACTGGTTTAGAGGGACAACATAGGGTTTTGAGGGCTATGGATTGCTTTTAGAGGGCTGTACTTGGTGCCCTAGGACAGCGAACTGCCTATGCCAGCTAGGCGACCTCTTTTGGGGTCAAATCTAAGGGTTTCAAGGGTTGTTTCAAGCCAAAACTGCAGTTTTGAATGTTTAATCATTTTTTACTATTTTTATTGGTATTTTCCAACTATTATTCATTAGGAAAATTTAGAAAACAAGGTATTTATTATGGTAATAATATTCAAAATTTATTGATGAATATTCCAGGGTTAATTATTGCTTTGCACTTGGAAACTTGCATTTCCAGCATTCTATAATTTTTATCTAGGGTTTGAAGTGGAAAAATCGAAAAAATCATAATTGATGTTAGGTTTGTTGGAAAACCCATTTTTCTTAATTTGTCCCAAGTTGGGGACATTACAAGGCTCTCAGAAGACATTGTCATGGCCCTCTACACCAAATGCTTCGACAAAACATAATGCTTCATGATCAAAACATGATGTTTTTGGATCAGAATAATCTCCACTAGGCTCGGCAACATAATGTGATGTTGACTTCTTTTTATGTTTGGATGACTTCTTCCTAGAAGGACATTCATTAGCGTAGTGTCCTAAAAAACCACAGAGATAACATAAAACCCTCTTGCTTTTGTGAGATGATTTGTTGTTACTGTACTATCATATGAAGAAGTATCACTTGTCCAAGAAGGATGCCGAGAATAATGCTTATGTTTAGAAGAATGTTGATGTTCGGATGATTGTGGGAAATACTTTTGTTTCACTTGTTTCTTCACCACTTTGTGTTTATCATTTGTAAAATATACACCTTTTGTTGGCTTATCTCTTTCCTTCTTTGTGAATTGGCACTCAGGTTGGGAGAGCGATTCAGAGAGTGAATCAATGTTGCTTTGTTATCCTTCTAACTGAGTTGCAACATTTCCAAGAATTTTTTGTAGTTGGAATTCAATCCATTCAAAACAATAGAGATCATCATGTCATCAACAATTTTGCTACCTATTATACCATATTCTTGTTTTACATTTTCCAAGCCAAAAGATGTATTCTGAAACATTTTCATCATCATTGAGCTTCATGTTCAACAATTGTAACAATAGATAAATTTTCTTATATGCAAGTAGCTTATCATACACATCTTTCAGTGTTTTCCACACTTCCTAGATTTAGATCTAATGGTCTCTATGTGAACAATACCTTGTGAATAACAAGAAGACCTTAGTAGTGCTAAACCTTTCTTATCTCATTTTTGGAACTCAAGTAATTTAGCAGCTTCAGTGGGTGGTGTAGGTTGTTTCTCAATCAAATCCCAAAAATCATTAAAAACAAAGGTGTTTACCATGTTCATACTCCAATCTTTATAATTTGTAAGTGTTAGTTTTCTCACTTATGAAATGAGCCTAACGATTGTATCCATAGTGACACACAAGAAAAATAAACCACACAGAAGTATTTTATTGGGGTTTTGCCTTTATCCTCAAGTAGATTCTTGATTTTATAATGCTTATCACTCCACAAATTGTACACATTCCACCTTAAAATATACCCTTATAACACCTCCATACAATGTATTAAAGAGAATATTCTAAAAAAATTCCCTTTAAAAGCATGCTTTCCAAACAAAGTTTTAGCAAAAGGAGAAGAGGATTTTGAACTTGAGACCCTTGTTTTGTCAAGTATCTTACAAAATTTCACTTGCCACTTGATCTACTAGCAATCATTAAACACATATTGCAAATTTTTCTTATTACTTGATTTGAAGTGGCTTGTTTGTTTGTTTTTGTTTTTTTTAATAAAGAATAAAGTAAATAAATAACTTTAACAGGATGTATGGACAGCAACACATAAATCTAGGACCCGTGCTTTAATTAGAATAGATAAAAAACAGATTTTAGCACTATTAAAATGCAGCAGAGAGCAAGTAAATATCTCACGCCTTCCTTTTTCATGTCTTTTCTCAACACAAACCTGAACACGGTATATTCATACAATGTGCAAAATAATGCTGTTTGCAACTTTTTAACAGCTTCCTCGGCCTTTGGACACCATTTGCAAGTTTTTACAAAGTTCTGGCACCTTTGTGGAGCACTTGAGCCAATTTTTCATGCCCACACTGCTCTTCCAATGCCACCAAACAATTTCCAATGCTATTTCAGCCTCTTTTCCAACGTTTCAGTCACTATACCAATGTTTTAGGCATTGTTTCAACACTTTTTCAACAAACTCTTTTCTGCTTCCCATGGCTCTGATACCACTGATAGCCCAGGTAAACAATTTACTATTTGCAAAAATGCCCTACTGCCGTTTATTTTATTGATAGAAATGAAGTATTACATCATGTATTTTTCACCCACCCACACACCGTATCCCGAGTTTTAAACAACACAAAACAGTGCCCAACCAACTAACCACCCACCCAACCGACTCACTAACATAAATATTAGTCTTTCTAATTTATTAACCCAACTAACATGACATTAACTTAAAACATTTATAAAGTAAACTACCTATATACGGGGGTGTCTCACAAGGATAAGCATGCCCGATACAAACCAGCTTCCAACATTTGTATCAAACCTAACATAGGCTTGCTTGTCAACACAATTTATATCCTCTAATGAATCTAACTATTTTCTCTTGCATATTGGGCCAATACACATATCTTTGCAAATCGGTCATGGTTTTTCCAACATGAAAATGGCCTGAACACAAGTCTTTTTTGTAAAAGGCTGAAGTTGTGAAACAGTTTCCAAAGCTCAAACTTGCTTTGTAATTGGTGGCCTTGATAGCACATCGCCCACTACATTTGTGAATCCTTTCTTGTACTTGATCACCAAATGAAAATGTTGAAAAAAATCCATCCATGTTTAGTTTCTTGTTTGCTGCAATTTATTTCATATTTTGTAAAAATTAAAAGGTTTGTGGTAAATATGCACAATAGTTTCTTTGCCCTACAAATAATGATTTCATTTCATATGTGCTTGAATTAGTATGGACATTTTTTTATCATATAAAGGATGTCCTCTTACAACAAGATAAAATACTTTTGAACGATAACAAACTAGCTTGTCTCCTTAAAACAAAACTGTTCCCATAGCATAGTCACTTGCATCCATCTCAATCTCAAATGGTTGCTGCAAATCAGGTAGAGCCAGCACAAGTACATGGCTGATTTTGTATTTCAAAATTCAAAAGCACAATCATGTTCCTTATCCCAATGAAAACTCTTTTCACTTGTTGTAATAGCATGTAGGGGTGCTGCAATTGTGGAGAAGGTTGGAATAAACTTCCGTACCTATTGTACTTTTCCAGCAAAACTCCTAGTCTTAGTGGCACTCCTAAGCGTGGGACAATTAGCGATCGTTTCAACCTTTGTGGAATTCACTTTCATTTCTCCTCCAACCGCATGCTCCAAGTATACTAGTGATTGTTTTGCAAACTCACATTCCTTCATATTGCATGAAGGTTGTTTTTCTTTCAACACGTGCAAGACTTGCTTCAAATGAGTTCTTCCCGTGTACTATTGAAAACCAAAATATTATCTTGATACATTATGACATAGGTATCTATGAAAAGCCTCAACACATCATTCACCAAACTCATACATGTCGCAGTTGCATTACATAATCCAAATGGAAGAACCAACCACTCATACAAAACTTGTTTTGTCTTGAAGGCTGTCATCCATACATCCTTTTCCTTCATTCAAGCTTTATGGTATCAAGATTTGAGATCCAACTGTGTAAAGTATTTGGCAAGCTGAAGATTGTCCAACAAGTCATCAATCCATGAGAGTGGATACCTAATTTTGATGGTGATCTTGTTCAAAGCTCTATAGCCTAGGGACATTCTCCAATAGTTGTCCTTCTGCACCATCACAATGGTTGACCCACATGGTGAAAAACTTGAGTGTATGACCCCTGGTTCTAACAACTCTTGAAGTTTTTTTACTTCATTACTCTTCAAAAGTGATTTCTTGTACAAGCCAATTTTAGATAAAGGAGATTCGAGCAAGCAATTGAATTTCATGCTCTACTTCCTCAATGATGATCCTCAAAATCAGGGTCCAATTGCACAAGTGGTGAAGGTTGATGATGCAAGCCGATTGTGGCATGAAAGATTGGGGCACATGAATTATGGAAACATGCAGTTTATGAACCACAAAGAAATGGTTCATGGATTACCTTCTACTTCTCCTTCCACAACTATGTTGAAGGATATGTTCTTGGAAAACATCATTTGGACAAATTTGAGAAGGGAAAGGCTTGGCATGCCAAGGAGCATCTTGAGTTTATTCATTCTAATTTATGCACCATCAATCATCCATCTCTTTCAAGATCAAGGTACATATTAGCTTTCATTGATGATTTTTCTAGATTTAGTTGGGTTTATTATATAAAATCCAAGTCTCTTGCATTAGAGAAATTCATCATGTTAAATGTTTGATATCAGATGGCGGAGGAGAATATGTTAACAATGCTTTGAAAGATTATTGCGCCAAGCATAGTATTGTTTGGCAGCATACTATTGCCTATACTCCACGGCATAATGGCGTTGCCGAGAGAAAGAACAAACTTTGGTTGAGATGGCATGTTGTATGCTCCAAGCCAAAGGTATGCATGATAAGTTTTGGGGTGAAGCAGTTTGATGTGCTAATTATGTTGTGAATATGACTCCTACAACAGCTATTCATGATGTAACACCATATGAAAAATGATGTTGTAGGAAGCCTTCGATTAATCACTACAAAGTAGTTGGTAGTATTGCATGGTCCCATATTCCAAATTAAAAGCAAAAGAAAATCAATCCCAAAATCCACGAGTGTGATATGATGGGTTATTTAGAAGAATCCAAAACCTATCAATAGTGGGATCCAATCAAGAGCAAAATCATCATTCGGAGAGATGTTATCTTTGAAGAGGTAATCCCATTTGAAGACACGCATTGACTTCACAGTTATTTAGATTGATGCAAATGAGGAAATTATAACTAATTACAATCTCCCACGACCAGTTGTGGCTCATGAGATTGCTTTGGAGGATAATGAGGTTGTTCCAAAAGATATTGCATCAATTGATATTCCAAAACAAAGAAATTTGAATGTTAACCCCCTTATGTCAGATGAGGTTGACGCCACATATAGGACCAACCCAACACATGAAGCTTCTACTTCTTGGAGGGATGTTGTGAGCCTTCCCAAGTGAGCCATTGTTACCCTCAATGAAGCTAAGGAGAATAAGGGGGATGTCGATTCACTGAAGAGGACCCGAAGTGGAAAGCAACGGGTTCATTATATTCTCACGGCTAGATTTATTGACACTACTGCAGAAAATGAAAACAAAACAGATCCATAGAAAATACAGCGGATGCTGAAGTTCATATTTGTGAAGATTGACGAGGACACCAGATAGTGGACGATGCTCAAGTTATCAAAAGTTGTCATTAAGGGGGAGTGTTAGAGACTCTCTTTCCTTTCTAAAGAATTAACTTGTTAATGCCACCATCTTTTGACCCTTCAAGTTGTGTTTCAGGTGGGGTGTTGAGAATAAAACCCATCTTGGATAGTCCCTTTGAATCACCGACATCTATGGTGTACCACTGCATTGTGTGTACCATCAATACCCTTTGATACTTTGTGATATGTACCTTGCATAGAGTAATGTGTACTTTGCAAGTGTAATTATAATTTATATTGGGGTTGAGTTTTTTTGGAGCTCTAGAGCATGTTAAAATCTTTAAGCTCTGGAAAATCTTGGCCCTCGACGCCTCAAGAATCGGAAGAACTTGTGGAGCTTTGGGGCTTTGGAAAAATATTCAAGATCAAAGGCTGCATCCAAGAACTATGGAGGGGATGCATCCCTTTTGGAGGAGGATTCCACTTCATTGTCACCCAAGACAACATGCAAGGATGCATGCAAGAGCAATGGAGGAGTTCTGAAACCCCCGAAGGAGAATCCACAATCAATACTCTCTGAGACAACTTTCAAGATGCATGCAACAACTATGGAGAAGAAAAGTATCCTGATAAAGCCCCGTTCAAAGGAGTTGCTGCCAAAAGGAATATTGAGCTAGACAAAGAAGGGTCTTTGATTGGCTCCCCAAAAAATCATGGATCTGGTAATGCTTTCCTTCCTTCTCTTAGGACGGGTTTTATTGTTGAAAATTCTTCTTCACCCCTCTTTGTTTGTCCAAGAGGTGAAGTGATCTCTGAATTTGCTGCTATGCTTAGTGAGTGAGGTTTAATTTGCAGGTTCAATGGCTTTTGGCCCACTCTTCCTATTTTGAGTGAATGGATGAGCCAAAATTGGCCTCCTCTCATCTCTTATGAGGTGGAGATTTACACTTGTGCACAAGGTTTTTTCATTGTACCCTTTTTAGATCCGACATACCAAGATCTAATTTACAGTAAGAGGCCCTAGTTTCAAAAGGGGGTTGGGCTTTTCATGAAGCAATAGTTCTCAAATTTTGACCCTCTGATTGAAACCCTTTCTTTCGTTTCAGTGTTGGCTTCACATTTTTGGATGCCTCCAACCCTAGAATGCGTTGAAAAGGCTATTGGGAAATTCAACAAAAGGTAAGTTCAAGACAACGTGTGCTCATATTTGTGTAGAGGTGGATCTTCGCAAAGGCCTACCTGCTGATTTTGCCCTGGTTTGGGGTGGGGGGAAGGTACATCAAGAACACAAAATGCTTATTATGAAAACATTGCCTTTAGATCCAAGCAATGCTTTGAATATGGTCATGTGGTTATTTCTTGCCTACGCATACAAAAGACCGTACAAATTTGTCAAAAGAAAATAGTATCTCATCTGATAGGTGTTTTCAGGTGGTGCACCGAAAGAGAAAGAGAAATGCCACCTGATGGAAGGTGCTTCAATGGAGCATCTTTGTGTTGCACCTCACAATCAAGAGAAAGTAAAATCTGATGAAGTCCAAACCTGCCCCTCCCCAAAAGAATTCGGAGAAGCTCCAAGCATGCACGATCCAAAGGATTCAAATATTATTGTTGCTGTGAAGTAAGGTGCAACTTTGGAAAAGTGGCATAAAATCGCAGCTAAAAAAATGTAGAAGCCCCTCTCCTACTAAGGATCTTCCACTTGTAAGTGTAGATAGTGGACAAGAACTGTAGCTACAAATCATTCCATTACGCTCAAGGGTAAAACAAAAATCCCAAGCAAATAAGTGATGGGTTTTCATGTCTATTAGCTTAGATGCTAAATTTTGTTGTAAAACATATGCATGCATGTTGTAAATGTATAAACATGCATGAATGCTTGTTATTAGTTAAATATGCATGATAAAGGCAATATCATGCAAAAAGTATGCATGTTCTTTTTCATGGATTCATATTTATTAGTAGATAAACATGCACAATAAAAGCAAGATCGTGCACAAAAACATGCATATTCTTATAAGAAAGAGTGCATCTTCTTTTTTGAAAACATGCAAAGGTGGGACTAGTTAAATAATAGGTAAAAGAAAGCTAGCTTTTTGAGAAAAGCTATAATCTTGGTGTAAAAAGCAAGATGTAATTTGGCATTGTTTGATATCAATAAATAATTTTTATTATCAAAAAAATATATATATTGGAGTCAGTGCCTTACCTAGCGTCAGCCTACCCTTATGTATTACATTGGTAGGTGTATATAAAAGCAATGCCTTCCACCTATCCAACGATCCATTCATTTCATTCTATTTTTTGTATTTCAGTATCATCCTTTGGGTGTCTTTAGATACCATCAACAATTGCATTGTGTTATCTTCGAGTACTTGGAGTGTTTCCACTATTGCTTGATTATGGCCCTGATTGTATAATCTCACATTGCATGGCTTTAATAAGTTTTGGCAACTTTAGTTAGTGACTTTAATAAGACATGCATATCTTTAGTAAGACTTGCATGGCCTCTTTTAGTAGGACTTCAGAATTCTTCTCTTTTTTTTCCTTATCTTTTCTCAAATTAGTCATGAATCTTTTGAAAACGGTCTTTCTTATCTTAAATTATTCTTATCTTCTCCTATTGTTATCCTTCCTAATTACAGATGGATAAGAATCTATTTAATCAAAGCTTGTACAAGGTTGGAGATATACTTTTAGAGATCTAGTGCTACCGTTGGTCTTTCAGTGACTATTCCTTTTCACCAAGCACAGTGCTCACTCTTCTTGGAGATTGTAAGCCTGAGTCAATGCTCATCCTGTCTTAGAAGAGTAACTTAAGGTAATGTGTGTAAATTTTCTCATAAATTCCATATGCATTCCCTCCAGTTATGGAGTTCTTTGTTCCTATATTTTTCTTTAAATTCTCAGCTCTGAAAAAGTTGATAGCACAAAAGATTCTAGATTTCCATACTGTGTTGAAAATTTTCCAGAAGGTTAGAAAATCCAAGTTCTTGTTCAGAATGCAAATGCTACAATTTTGAATACTATAGTGGTATAAAAACACTTTCTTAGTCTTGTGGAAGAAACCTTAACAATGGAAGATTTTTCAAAAAAGTAAAGAGTCCGCTAGCCCTCATTCAAGAATACTTGGGCTTACGGGAATCTTATAATGAAGAATCTCTTGGTGAAAGTTTTTAAGAATAAGTCCAGCTATATGAACAAGATCAAAGAAGGTGTGATGTAGGAGCATCCATGTTCACAAGCAATCTTGCATCTACAAAAACACTTAGTTTAGTAATAAGCAAATTTGTGCAACCTTTTTTGTTTGTGTGCAGAGTTACTTCCACGCAACCCTTCTTGTGCGCACAATCTAAACAGCCAAAATGAGCCAAGACTTATGCTTTCCACAACTTGCATAAGTCTTGCACAAGTTTGTTTGGAGATCTTGGCGAATTCCGCACAAATGTGCTAAAGGTGAAGTCTTGTGAATGATTTGCGTAGTAGTTATGTTCGCGAACTTTATGACGGCTTGCAAAGTTTGAAGACTCGCCCACAGCTTTAAGATTGGGAGGGTCTTATGCAAACTTTGCACGTTGTGTTCCACCCGCAAACTCCATCTGCAATTGTTCCGACCTGAGCTTGCAAGTTCTGAGAAATTTGTGCACCAACTATTGCATGCAAAGTTCTTGTGAACTATTGCGCATGTATGTTAATCATGCGCAAGTTTTATAAAGATCCTTTTGCAGATCCTTTGTAAATTGGATCCTACATCAAGCGCAATGGGAATTGGACAATAGTCATTCTATGGAGTGACTCCATCATCAAGGACACATGTCATGCTTCGATGCCAAACATCAATATAAGATGGCCAGTGGTTCCGATAACCTGTAGACCATAACTGAAGGAAGCCAAGTGTCTCCTATGGACAATGGTTATTTGGCATAATGAAGAAGAATCATTCCAAATTCCATGACAACTTCTTGTCTACATACCTACATAAAGCATGGCATCATTGTAAAAAGGGATTTGCTATTTTGGCAGACTATTGGTAGCTGCTTGGGAAAGAATTAGCTATTGTTAGTTGGTGAATTAGCTAGTTGGCTAGAGCTAGCATATATAGAAGAACTTTGCAAAGACTGCAAATTAGCAAGATCTACAAGAAGGGTAACCAAACCACAGAGAATCGAGTTGGGTTCCAACAAAGATTTGGGCAACCCATAAGTGTAACTACTAAAACGGGGTGTAGTGTGTCTCTTATGAGATTTCTGTAATACTGCGAGTGGTTATAAGTCTATAACCAAACCAAACTATGTAATGTGTGTGCAATTTGTAATTTTCCTCAGTTGAATTCAATAAATATTGTGTTTTGTATTCTATTTCCACGCAGATTGCAAATCAGTCCATTATTGTGTTAGATTCATATGCTGCATAGTATAAGGGCTTCCTTCAGTGGACCCCCTAACTGTGACAGAATTAATTGATATCAGGGCAAGATTGTTCCCTGCAGTGTGAGCGTGTGAGACTCTTGTTAAGCAAGTTGTAGGATGTACCTACAGAGTGAAGTATGTTTTCCACATTTGCAAGTGTGGGTGGAAAGCAGTGAAGGCATCTTCCAACAAGGGGAGTGTTGGGGAGGTGCGAGTGTTTTGTTGTTGTTGATCGTGAGGAAAAGAAATGGCACACAGAGGTCCCATTGGTATAGCACCAAGAATTGCAGACTTGGCAGAGATGATGAGAGGAATGCAAGCCCATTTAAAAGCTATGGAGACAATGCAACACATAGGCGTTATGGTGGATGATGAAAGTGACAATGAAGTAACATAAGAACCCAAGATTCAAGTAGAAGAACCAGTAAAGAACCAAAAGATAGATTCTTGAGGGTGGGTTGTTGCGAGAATGACCAATAAGCCATGGTTGGACACCCCTAGCTATTTTGGTAGCTTGTGTCTTGAAGAACTCATTGATTGGATCACTGAGTTGAAGAAATATATTAGATATGAGCATAAGGAAGATCCCAAGAAAGTGAAAATTTTCTATACAAATTTGAAGGGACATGCATCCTTGTGGTGGAAGCATGTGCAAACAGAGAGTTAAGAAAGGTAAAGACAACATTAAGACTTGGGACGATTGGTACCAGTTATTTTTTTACAAGAAATTGCAAAACTTTTGACAAAAGATGCATGTAAAGGATTACAATGAAGAGTTTTATAGACGCCCAATTCGAGTGGGCCATGTTGATCATGACATTGAGAAAATCTCAAGGTATGTGAATGAACTACACATTTCCATTCGAGATGAATTTGGAATGATACTGTTACATTCAGTTAAGGAAACCTGTTAGTGCAAGTTGAAGGCTGAAGAGAAGCCCCAAAGACAAGAAGATGCAACGAGAGGGAAAGGAAGTTCTCGCACAAACGAGACAAGGAAATAGTAGCAATGGACATTATGCACAAGAAGCAGAAGCTAGCACTTCTCAGGGTAACAATATAGCACGAAAAGGCATAAAATATCCTACCAAATGTAGAGGATCCTATGGAATAAGTAGAGGAAGAGGATTTGTGGGTACATGTTTCAAATGTGGTGAAACGAGGCATAAAGCATTTGAGTTCCCACATGCACATAATGATGCAGCAGAAGGAATGAGGCGAATAATCATATTGTGCAAGCTAAAGAAGAGAGTCTTGCATCAGTCAATCACATAGAAGAACCGAAATGTGGAGAAAGCTCTCATGATGAAGAGACTATTGTTGAAACCAGCAAAAGAGGGGACAACAGATTCTGGTGAATGAACAAGGTCTCGTAAATTTCTAGATTTGCACCTACAAGGATGGAGTGATGTGCAACATAATGCTCATGGATGTATGCCTTATGTTACAAGGAAGACCTTGGCAGTTTGACATGAAGGCACAACATGATGGCCACCCAAATACATACACTTTGGTGAAGGATCGCATGACTTACCCTCTGAATCCTTTGAAGGACAAGAGTAAAGATGTGGACATTAGTCTAAGAATTTTGTTGGTCTTGGGAAAGCAATTCCTAAAAAAGTGAAGAAGGAGAAGGCACACTATGCTTTCATTACCAAGCATGTGCAAGTTGGGAAAGCAAGAGAAGAGGAAGCAAATCTATGTGAAGTGAAAGAGTTATTGGATGAGTTTGTAAAGATCATTTCCAATGATCTACTAGATGAATTGCCTCCAAGATCAAATTTGCCAAACAAGGCAGCATATAGGCCAATGCCTATGGAGAATGCAGGGGTGCAAAGGCAAGTACATGAGTTGTTAAATAAAGGGTTGATAAGAGAAAGTTTGACCATGTGCGAAGTCCCAGCAATGTTGGCACCAAAGAAAGGTGGAGAATGACGAATGTGCATAGATTCCAGAGCCACCAATAAGGCAATTATCAAGTACAAATTTCCATTGCCACACATGGATGACTTGATGGACTATTTGAATGGAGCGATGTACTTCACAAAGATTGACTTGAAGGGGGAATATCACCAAATCCGCATCAGGAAAGTTGATGGGCGGATGACTACGTTCAAAATGTAAAAGAGATTATATGAGTGGTTGGTCATGCCATTTGGGCTAGCTAATGCACCGAGTGCATTCATGAGATTGAAGTGTTGAAACCTTTTCTTGGTAAGTTTTTCATTGTGTATTGGAATGACATACTGGTTTTCAGCGAGCAAAGGAAGAACACTTGATGCACATGAAACAAGTGTTGCAACGGTTGTGAGAAGAGAAGTTGCTAGTTAATTTGAAGAAATGCAGCTTCATGAAGGAGTTGGTTTATTTGGGTGTTGTGATTTCCCAAGAAGGATTGAAGATGGATCTAGAAAAGGTGAGAGCTATCAGTAAGTGGCCATAACCTAGAAGCACATTTGAAGCATGCAATTGTCATGGCTTGGCAAGATTTTAAAGGAAGTTCATTCGTAACTTCGGTGGGAAGTGTGCACCTGTCACAAAAGTGATGCGAGTTGGTAGAAGAGAGTTTTTTGGATAGCAAAAGCAGAGCATAGCTTCCAGGGTTTGAAGAGGAAGATGATTGAACATCTAGTGTTGGTGTTCCCTCATTTTAACAAGGTATTCCAGATTGATTGTGATGCGAGAGGTGCAGCAATCAGAGCTATGTTGAGTCAAGAAGGTAAGTCTATTGCTTAATTCAACGAGAAATTGAATGATGCAAAGAAAAAATATTCAATTTATGAACAGGAGTTCTATGCCATAGTGCAAGCACTCAAGACGTGGAGTCATTACTTATTGCCCAAAGAGTTTGTCTGTACACAAACCATCAAGCACTATAATTCATCAATAGTCAAAATATGTTAAACCAAAGACATGAAATGGATTGGATTTCTACAAAGTTACTCATTTGTGTTGAAGCATAGAAACAGAAAATCTAATAGAGTTACAAATGCACTAAGTAAAAGGTATCTCTTTTTGAATGAGGTTCAAGTGGAAGTAATGGGATTTGATTCCATGAAGGAGTTGTACACAAAAGATGAGAATTTCAAGGACACATGGAAAGCATGCGCCGAGCCATTGAATGTGGACAGAACACCATGGTTAGATTATTTTTTGCAAGAAGGATTGTTGTTGAAAGGAAAACAATTATGTAAACCCAGAAGTTCTATGCACAAAAAATTGATCAAACATAAGCAGTAGTGGAGGACTGGCTGGTCATTTTGGTAATGACAAATAATTACTCAGTTAGATGAGAATCACTTTTGGCCTGAGATAAGTATGGATGTGCACAAGTATGTGTAGGAGTGTAGAATTTGCCAATTGGCAAAAGGAATAAGTCAAAACGTAGGGTTGTATCAACCACTCTGTATTCCAGAGAGACCATGGGAACATATCAACATGGACTTTGCTTATGGATTGTCCAGAAAATGAAAAGGCCATAATTCTATTTTTTTTATTGTAGATGGCTTCTCCAAAACAGCTCATTTTCTTGAATACAAGAAAACTAATGATGCTACACATATAGCTAATTTGTTTTTCAAGGAAGTTGTTAAATTGCATGGATTACAATGCAGCATAGTATTTGATAAAAATACAAAATTTGTTAGGCATTTCCGAAGGACATTGTGGAAGAAGTTGAATACTAGGCTACAGTTCAATTCAATGTATCATCCTTGGACGAATGGTCAGACGGAGGTTGTCAACATGAATCTTGGTAAGTTGTTGCAATGTTTGGTTAGAGACAAGTCAAGAAGATGGGACTCAATCTTGGCACAAGCTGAATTTTCTTATCAATTTAGTAAACAATAGCACTGGAAGGACACCATTTCAAATCGTTTGAAATTAGTCCAAGAGGAGTTGCAGAATTGCGCGACATGCATGGATTACAATGCAGCATAGTATTTGATAAAAATACAAAATTTGTTAGGCATTTCCGAAGGACATTGTGGAAGAAGTTGAATACTAGGCTACAGTTCAATTCAATGTATCATCCTTGGACGAATGGTCAGACGGAGGTAGTCAACATGAATCTTGGTAAGTTGTTGCAATGTTTGGTTAGAGACAAGTCAAGAAGATGGGACTCAGTCTTGGCACAGGCTGAATTTTCTTATCAATTTAGTAAACAATAGCACTGGAAGGACACCATTTCAAATCGTTTATGAAATTAGTCCAAGAGGAGTTGCAGAATTGCACAACATCAAAGGTGAAAGAAGGAAGAGTGCAAAGCAAAAGATTTTGTTGAATATATGTGCAACATACATCAGCAAGTGCACAAACAATTAAAGAAGAGTATTGCACAATATAAGCAGTATGCAGATTTGAATAGGAGAGAACATGTGTTTCAAGTGGATGACATGGTCTTAGCACACTTGAGGAAGGAGAGGTTCCCAAAAGGAACATATGATAAATTGAAGTGAAAGAAGATTGGACCATGCCGAGTGTTGAGGAAGTTTGAGTCCAACACATATGAGATAAAGCTTCTTGATGAGATAGATATTTCAACTTATTTCAATGTGACAAATTTGTACCTTATCGTGAGGTACAAAGTAGTGACAAAATCGCAAGTGCAAATTTTGGAGAAGTAGATTAGAGACAACATATGGTTGAAAAGTCGCAAAAATGAATTGAAAGGGTGATGGATTCCAGAGCCGACAAGCAAACACAAGGAAAGGAGTATAAAGAATATCTAATGAAGTGGATAGGCCGAGAAGTTGATGATGTGACTTGGATGAGTGCATCAGAAATTTATAAGTATGGAGTACCTCTTGAGGAACTCATGGAATGTGCATAAGCAAGAGTTCATAGATCATTTCACTTACCCGAGTTGTATGATGCAGGAGCATCTAGGTTCACAAGCAATCTTGCATCCACAAAAACACTTAGTTTAGTAATAAGAAATTTTGTGCATCCTTTTTTGTTTGCACACAGAGTTACTTCCATGTAGCCCTTCTTGTGCACAAAATCTGAAGAATCAAATGAGCCAAGACTTATGCTTTGCACCATAGATTACATAGTCATAACTGGGGAGTACTCACCAAGGGGAATTTTTGAGTAATCAGAGAGTAACCGACAGAGCTGGTCAATTAATCAGGGATAACCGACAAATGAAGAAAAATGTTTTAATTTATCAAAAAAACATAATTTTCTTAGAAATTGCAAAAGCAAAATGGATCAAATGAGTCTATAAAACATTGAAAAAGTGTTTTCTATTAGATTTGAATATAAATAAAGCACAAAATTGCATAATCATGCGAATACAATTGTGATACTATCAAGTTGTCAACAACAAATTGATACAGTGATACTTATAGTCTTATACAAGAATCTACAAGTGCAAATTACACGAATCTATATTTTTCTCTTCCTTGCTCTTTGGAAAACTAAAGGAGACTGAGAAAGTTTAGTCCTCCCACTCGGTTGTCCCACCTTGCTATTCCTACAAGGTTGCACCCATGTCTGTGGCTCCACCTCTACCTCTACCTTTGTCTCATCTTCAAGAATGTCCTCTCGAAATCAACAATCTCGTCTTCTGTGAACATGGGGACCTCCTCCTATGCAATCCAATCGCTATAAGGATCGATCTCATCTAGATCGATAGGCTCCTCTGATGCGTTCTCCAACTTTTTTGTGCGAAGTCAAAGGTTGTATTGAACAAAAAACAGATCATTTAAGCATTGTTGGCTCAACTTATGCTTTTTCGTGTGAATGGCATCAAACAAACTCTAATTGCACTCACATCCAGAAGCACTACAAAGTTGAAACAAAATGCGGAGAGCTAGCCTTTGAAAATGTAGGGTATTCCCACCCCAATCTTCCCACCATAACCCTGCAAACAAGATATTCAAAACTTTATAAGTAATTAATAATTGTAAATTTGTAATTGATAATATAACAAGTAAAGACTTCATTTTCTATTACTTAGTGATTGCGTGGCTTTCCCTCGAATAGCTAGTGTTGAAGAAAAGAGCCTCCCCTAACCTACTTGTAGTTTTGAAACTCAAATAATGAGGTCCCTCACCTCAACATTAGGTGTCATACTTTCAATGTATATTGAAAGCCCCTTCATAACATCCCCACTAGCATCTATGAATCCATTAGAGTAAGAAAACTTGGAGTTAAGGTAGTGCCCCGCTGCATTGGATGGGTTGGTGGAGTTGATTGTTCCACCTCCGATCAATCAATTCCCAAATGGGATTAAATCTAGCACGATCCCCTATAATAGTTTTGAATGACCTCTTTGGCCCTATCCATGGCCTCATAAATATAATCCATTGGGTTTTGCCCCCTATCCACCAATCACAAAACCCTCACCAAAGGCTTTGACACCTACAAAGTTACAAAAAAATTAAAATTACAAACTTATAAATAAAATAAATACTTTAAGTTTAAAATTTTGAAAAAAAAAGAAATGACTTGAAATTGAAATTAAAATTTCAAGTTACCTTGACGATCTATGTAGCTCTTTTTTCAAAGGCCTCAATGAAAACTGTCTTCCCAACTTTGACTCCAATTTTCTTGAAATATGATGAGGCCACCCATGTTTGACACACAAACACATGCTTTAAAGGAGTCAACAAACTACAAATACTTTACAACGTAAGAAAGTTCATTGCAAACCTGGTGATACCTGCTTGAACAAGCTCTTTTCGCTTGGTGTGCTCTCTTATCAAGTTGAGAACCCAAAGGTGATTGTATATATATTTTGTGATTTATTTAACTTCTACAACCGATCGCACTCAATTAAGTTTGCCTATGTCATCCAAAAGAAGGTCAAGACAATGGGCCATGCAAGGGGTCCAAAACATTAATAGATGTCTCTCTTTAAGAAGTCTTCCAACCGCCACATATGTTGTTGCATTGTTTGTGACAACTTAGAAAACATTCTCAATACCCACCTCTAAAACTACTTGCTCAAGCATCAAGCTCAAAGTTTCTGCATTTTTTATCTTGTTAGATGCATCAATGGACTTCAAAAAAACTAGCTCACCATTTGAAGCTGCCAAAAATTTAAAGAATCAGTTCTTTCCATCAGTCCATCTATTGGAAAGAATGGTCCATCCGAACTTTTGTCACAACCTCTTTTGATCTTCCACAATTATCTTTGCATCTTCAACTGTATTCTGGAGCAGTTCCCACTTGAGTCTCTTGGAGAGAGTGCCTTGTACAATTTCCCTGCAACTATCAATTCTATCACCAATATTCTCAGTACAGGCTCTTCGCCACATTGAAAGGAAGGTTGTTGAAGTACCAAAAACTTGCATATGTTTTATCTGCTTCCGCATGCACCTCCTTGTTTCATCATGTACCTTGCAGCGAAGGTTGTGCCCCACATGTGTTTCTAGACACCAAAAATGAATATCTGACTCGAACTCGATGAAGATGTGTCATGGCGTTTGCATGGACCACGAGTAAAGCCCACAATTTTTATCATAGCTATCTCTTCTTTTGTTGATGTGGGAGCAATGGTGGTTGTTAGAATTGCTTGCATCCTTGCCCTCTCTAATTTATTTTCATCTAGCAATGCAAGCTCCACAATCATCTCTTGTTATGTCTAATCTGTGGCACTAGAACAAGGCGTGACGTCACGGGAAGGAATGCATAAGATGTGGTATTTGAGGTGGTTGATGCCTCTTAACATCTTCGAGCAAAATGAACAAATTAAAATCGTCTGGAACAATCCAACTCGCATGACATACTTCCAAACAGCAATGTGAGTATTCGGAGGAGTCGTTTGCCTACCATTAATTAAATCTGACCCCGATGCACTAGCGGATGCCATTGTTTGCTAACGAATAACCTGAAAACATGTTCAAAATAGCAATAAAATTTTAAAAAAATGAAAAATTTAACACAAATTAAAATACAACATTCAAAAATATAATCTTACTTCATAAACTTGTAAATTTGATTTTAAACATTGACATAACCCTAGAGGCTAGGACAAAATATTCAAAACACTAAGAAAGATTCTCTAGTGAATCTCTCCAATAAATAAATTACAATACTAAAAAAAACTATAACATTTAAAAAACTATTGTTTTAAACAAAAATTATAAAAAATTATGCATGAATTGTAAAGAGCATTCCACGGAATTGAACGGAATGTATGAATATTTATCAAACATGTTTATAATTAAATTAACATTCATTTGCATGCTAAGAATTTTTTTTTTTTTTTTTAAATGTCCTACCCTAAAAAAATTAATATGTTGAATTTTGAATTCTCCTTCCAATTTGCTCTTGAAAGCTCCAAATATTTGTGTGAATGCAATGAGGGGGTGTGTTTCAATTTATAAAACAAAACTCCTTGTTTTTCTGCATTTTTGCAATGTTTTGAGTGTTTTGTCGGCATGGATGCATGTGCTCGCTTGCAATCATGCACGCATCCTGGATGCATTGGACGTGCCTAGGATGCATACAGGCTTGTAGGCAAGTACTCGTTGGGTACTCACAATTACTTGGGAGTACACGGGGAGTAATCAATGAGTACTCACTTGCAAGCAAAATCCTGCAGTTTTAAAAAAAAATGTGAGTTTGAGTAGCGAGTATTTGCTGCAGGTTTTCTATGGCAAGTACCTGAGTAACCAGTGAGTACTCCCCAATTATGTAATCCATGTTTTGTGCAAATTGCAAAGTCTTGCATAAGTTCGTTTGGAGGTCTCTACAAGGTCCATGCAAACATGCTAAAGGTGAAGTCTTGCGAATGATTTGCACAATAGTTTTGTTCTACAAACTCTGTGATGGCTTGCAAAGTTTGATGTCTTTCATGCAATTTATGATTGGAAAGGTCTTTCGTAAACCTTGCATGTTGTCTTTTAAAAGCAAACTGTGTCTGCAATTGTTGTGAATAGAGCTTGCGAGTTTTGAAGAATCCACACAACTATTGTGCGCAAAGTTCTTTCAAACTACCACGCATGTATGTTAACCCTATGCAAGTTTTATGATGATCCTTATGCGCAACCTTTTTATATTGGATCCCGCATCATGCATGATGGGAACTAGACGATAGTCATTCTATGAAGTGACTCCATCATCAAGGACACAGGTCAATCTGATCTATGTCATGCATCATTGGCAAGTGTCAATATAAGATGACAAGATTATGGTTCTAACAACCTATAGATCATAACCGAAGGAAGCCGAAGAGTCTCCTGTGGATAACACTTATTTGACAGATTCCATAGTGGCTTCTTGTTTGCATGCCCATATAAGGCATGGCATCATTGTGCAAAGTGGTTGGCTATTTTGGTGAACTATTGCTAGTCGCTTGGGGAAGAATTGGCTATTGTTAATTGGTGGGGTTGACTAGTTGGTTAGAGCTAACAAACATAGAAGAACTTTGCAGAGACTGTGAGTTAGCAAGATCTACAATAAGAGTAGCCAAACAAGAGAGAACCGAGTTGAGTTCCAGTAGAGGTTTGTGGTGAGCCATAAATCTGAGTAGTAAGACGGGGTGTAGTGAATCTCTTATGAGAGGTTGTAAGTTTATAATCAAACTAAACTGTGTAATGTGTGTGCAAGTTGTAATTTTCCTCAATTGAATTCAACAAAGATTGTATTTTGTATTTTGTTTCTGCATGCAAACTGTGAGTCAGTTCATTATTGTGTGTTAGATTTCATGAGCTACACGGTAGAAGGCCATCCTTCATTGGACCCCCTAAACATGACAACATCAAGGTGATTCTTGGAGCTTGAGTTTATACAGAGGAGGTTATTTTTGCCAATAAATCAGTTTATGTGGTAGAAAGTTATGGTCTGCATCAAGTCTCTAAAAACAATGACCTAGGCATAGTGCAAAGCTCCCCCTGCTATTCTATATTTTTGAGTCTGGTGATATAGGACATTCTCATCAATGCAAAGCTTGAACTCAGCTCTAGAGTCCATCCAAGAGAAAAAAATGTGCATATTTCTAGAGATACCACAATGGACAATGTCTTGCTCCTCCTAGCAATGAAAGGAGGGGATTATTCAATCTTATTATGATGAGGAAAGCACTTTGAGACGACTTTCTCTTGCGAGAAATATCCCCCATGGTCATGATGGCAATTGTGTAGAGGCTAAGCTGAACCTCCATGCTAGGATTTGAAATAAATATGGATGTTTATGAGGGCACAATATCAACGACAAGCAGTTTTGTATCGACAAGCTAAGGGAGCAACGACAAGTTACAAGAAGAATTTGCACACTTGCCGCTATGGGGTCATTGGTGAACTGCTTCAAGAAGTAAAATAATAAAAGAAGTAGTGGAAGAAGTGTGTGAGTTTCGCCAGGTCCACGCATAGCCCAAAAGTGGTTGTATAGAGTGAATGTTGTTAGCTATAAATAGTCATATATATCTTTATTTTCGTGGTTGTCCTTTAAATAAGATAGTCCCTTGGTTGTTTTCTAGGGAACTCTATCAACGTTTGTCAACAATAGAAGCTTTATGCCAGAGATTTAATATATATAAACAAATTACAGACATCTCTTTACAATACTAAAGACTTGCATTAAATGTCCATGATATCCTAATAGTTTGTCCATAATAACTTGGCTCAGCGTACCATAATAACTCAAGGTATTGCTAAAGCATACTCATGTTTGCTCTGCACCATAGGAGCAATAGAAGCAAAGAAGCACTTCATCCTAGAATGCCCAGCCTATGATGGCATTCGAGTTAGGTACATGGAAACATTGAGAGTAGATGCCACATTGGAGCTATTCAAAGAGACAAGAATAAAAGTGTTGGGGTAGACGCTGACACAAATCAACAGGAGAAAGAACAACCTTCTTAAAGAAGCAACCTGTCCTTCAATTTATGCATCTTTAGGAGATTGAGACAGTTGTAAAAAATTGTGGTCCCATAGACCGTTGGGTCTCGTGAATGTAATTAAAACCATTCAATTCAATTCAATGTCAGGCACTGAAAATTACACCACATCTATCTCAACTGAAAATAGTATAGTATAAGAGTAATTTTTATGGGTTATTTTTCACCAATTAGCCAATTTTTCGTTAAATTTTCAAGATTCAATAATGCCAATTTGCAAAATTTTGAAATAAATATTTGCCAGGTTTTCATGTAAACTTCAATGGGAGGCTGCCCGACCCCTACGGTTTTCTAAAGGTAACTCTGTGAAATGAATCACTTAGGAGAAGGGAATCATGGATAGATGGATGGTTTGACCATTGGGAGAGCACTTGATCCACTCCAGATCAAAAGCTATCAGATTCGCCCAAATATAGATGCATTAATAGATCTTATATTTTTCCTCAAGATTGAGCCATAATACATCATTTTTGAATGTGAAAGATTCACCAATTATTTTATAAGGTTCGCCTGCCATAATCCCTTAAAATTTTACCGTATCCAAATTAAAATTTAAACCCCAAAGTCAACTCTACGAAATCCATTGATAGCATAACATGTGCCAAATGATTGCAAACAGCCAAAAAAAAATTATCATTCGGAAGGAGAAGCAACCTCGTAAGCAGCGAGAATGCGTACAAAACGATCCTTAAGCATATCAGCCTGCAAATGTAGATGCAAGTCCGGATGAGTTTCCTTTGCCAGCTTCCGAAATGCTGCTTTGATTTCAACATCGCTGCAGTTGCTTGCCACTCCCAGAATCTCGTATGCATTTATATCTTCTCTCATGTTACTGAAAAATTTTGTTGCAGGCGACCGCGCTCTAAACTTTAGAACAACCGAGGTACAACTAAATTCACCCGAAATGAATCCGAACAAGCCCATCTGTTTAGTACAAATTTCCTTCCATAACCAAACAGCCTCATTCCATTACCAAACAGATCGGAAACAAACTTAGCTCGGTTTCGACCATAACCCATAATCCCATTTGGAGCCCAATTTTCCCACACGTGTGTCCAATAAAGACTTACTGAGGATTTTTTGTTCACTCTACATATTAAATGAATTATATTTTAAAATTTTAAAATCTAACAAAAAATAGTTTATAAATAATTTCATTATTGAAACATTTCAATGTGATTATTATTAATAAAATAATAATGTATAAAAAATTACAGAATAAAACAATTAATTAGTATGTACATTTCAGAGTTTTTGTTTATAGATAATTTTTATAATATATTAAATTTCTCAATGTAAAAGAATTAAAAATTTATGGGATTGTGTTTTTTTGTTTAGTCCACGAAGAATCGAATAGATTGTAGTTCAATTCGTGGGGATGATGGTAAAGTATGCTTATACACTATCCATCAAAAGACAAGTCTTAAGGGATATAAAAAGAGATGACATTAAATCAGGACGCTGAAAATTTTGACAAAACAGATATCCCTCGATCTTTAACATTAAGTCAAAAAAAATGACAACGATTATAAAATTCTCAAATTCTAAATATTTATCCTTTAAATCAATGAAGATAAAAATCTATTACTTTATCTATTAAAATGAAAGCCAACTTTTATCTATGATTAATTTTAGAAATTTAATTAAGTAAAATTATCATATAAATATATACATACTAAAGTGGTTAAATCTATTGTTTACGAATAGATATGTTGATATCTACATAGATCTCAATTGTATTCAAATAAAAATAAATAAATAAATAAATAACCATAAAAATAAATAAGGTGGTGGATATATTTGAAAGAAATAGAAATAAAATACAACTAATGATAAAAAAAATGTGGGTGGATGAACATATAAGTCACATGGGACCAAATTGAGGTAATGCACTCTTTGAAGAGAGAGAAAAGTTTGCATGGAATGTAATAAACATTAACAATATAGAAAGGACCAAATTTCGAGAGTACACTTGAAATGCCCATCATAAAGTTAGGTAATAAATATTATCTTAAAAAATAAATCATGGAAGTAATTAAAATATAGAAAATCTTACCATCAAGTCCCCCATATTAGAATGAAAAGGTGAGGGTTATTTAGCATGTCATTCCAGTTTTTTTTTTTTTTTTTTGGTTTAATAGATTTGTTTTTTGGGTAAAGGTTCTTACTTTCTTTGTACTTCGTCTTTGCCTTGTATATTATGTTTTTAGATATTATCTTTAGTGCAAGTTAGAGAAATGACTAAAGTTAGTTATGGAAATTTATTATGAGGTTGTTTTCATTCATTATTTTTATCATGACCATTGCCATTCAGAGTTATGGAAAGTTGTCGATTCACAGAGTAAACTTAGAGAGACTCCTAGAATGACATGGAGAGCAAGAGCTACTTTGTCAATCAAACCAAAGTGAGGCCCCTGATAATCATGATGGGGTAGAAAATCTAGAGGAACTCAACTAATAACATGCGGTGCAACACCCCATTTACTAATTAGGATTGCGAAATGCTTGATCTGTATGCCCACCTTCTCTAATTTCACTTCAATCTACAACATGACATTGGATAACAAATTTGTTTGTGAAATAGTGTCAAAATATCTAGATGTTCGAGCTTATTTGAAAATAAAATTTCTATTCTTTTTTTTTCTAATTTTTAAAGATAATTTCCAAACAAAAATTGTGCCAAATATGCTTAATTTTTGTTGGAAGTCGATTAAATTTTTTTGTTTCTTGCAAAACACGACCTATTTCCTGACTGAAAATAGGGACCCTCTTTTTTGCTTTTTGTAGTTGCTCCCATTTGTGCTCACAATTCATTGGTTTTGGCACTATAAGCCTTAGTGGTATGTCTCGATTTATGTGCCAAATCAGGGGTTCAAAACCACTATTGTTGGAAAGACCACGTCTATGCGCGTCAACTTTGTATTTTGCACTTAGCATAAAAATGGAGTTAGGGCCTCCCAATTTAACTTTGAAGCCTGGCTCTTGCAGTTCTCCCAACTCTCAACATATTCCCAAGGGGCATCTTGATATGCCATCAGATGACTGCATTGCCATTGGGTGACTGCATAGTGGTTAGTTAATCGCTATGCCATTGGGCAATAGCATAGTGACCAGTTGACCATATTACGATCGTTGATTGGCTGCCAGGTTGATGGGTGACTACTATGCCATTAAATGACCGCATTGTTAGTTGACCTAAAATTTCTAAGTGTTGTGTCTCATTTTATCTCCATTCCTATAACACTTTTCAGAAAGTAACTTGTTTTATTTACCCTATGTAGGTGGTGAATAGTTAAAATGTGATGGTGGAGGAGCAAACTTTGTATTAAGAGTCGTTAGACGATTGTAGTGTCGTTATTAGGCAATTGCATAGCAGTCGTGATAAGTAGTAAAAATGTGACAGTGGAGGAACAAACTTTGCATTGTAATCATTAGGTGATTGCATTGCTAATCATTAGGCATTAATGAGGGTGGTTGACCATTGTTAGAAGGTAAATAATGCATTAAAAGCGGTCGTTGGTAGCCATATATCCATATATTGGATTTTATTATCATTTTAAGGTTTGGTTTTTCTTCTCCAAAAGAGACTAGAGAGTCAATTACACTTTTTTCCTACATTTTGTTGTCTTTTTTCCTCCCTCTTATTTTACATAGGGAGATGTTATCGAAGTTCATACTCAAATGATCATTGTAATGTTATTGTGCTAGCAAGCAAATATCTTATTTAATAAATGAGCTCTATAAGTTTATTTGGCACCTAGTGTGTGTTGAATACAATGGTGGTGTCCTCCTTCTCTTTCAACTCTTTTATTCCTAGACTCTAGCACTGATTCTCATTGTGATTGTGTGAATATTGGTCGAATGTGGGGTTGGTTTTGTGTGCATTTGATTAGATGATTGTTGGATCTGGCTACATCCTCCTAGGATTTTTATCTCTTTTCCCCTACCTCTTATTGTTTTTTAATTAGTATGCTAGATTAGATTAGTTTATTTTTTAAGTTGTAATTTGGATCTAATGCTTACCTTGATTACATGGTCTTTTGCCTATTATTGTTTATGCACTGTGGAATCCTTGTGATAGGTGTGTCCCTTTGAATCAACGGTTTATTCATAGTTAAATCATTTTATTCATTCCATATGTGTGAGCTATTTTTTAAATGAATATTGATCTAGCTAAAATACACACATAGGCCCCTTGAACAGAATGATCACAACAAGATGATTGGGTTACCCTGCATACCAAGACTTGGTAACCAAGACCTTGGGGAGATTTGTTCACACAAGTCTCCTTTTAGGAGAGGAAGGGACTATCAACCCCTACCTAAGTTGGCATGTCAAAAGACCTCACAACAAAATTCCCAAGTAAGGTTGCGGGCAATAAAACATCTTGAGTCAAGAGGGTTTAAAAAAAGAATGAATCCACATCTAGGTAATTTGAGATCAAGACCATATCCAACAGATATGCTTAAAATAATTCAACTAGTTGCATAACGAGCATCTGGGACTTGAAACCCCAATGTGAAAGAGTTTATCACCAACCAAGATGCCTTGATAAATCGACCACTAAAAAAATTGAGTTATTTTGGGTTTGATTTTAGCCTATCAAATAGTAGTGAATCTCCTAACCTAAGTGGATGGGGAAGAGTCGTGATTCTCCTTGTGAGTGTCTCAAGCCACATGATGAGGTGAGATCTTATTATATTTGAACTTGAGTTTATAATGAGTGAAAGGAGCATTTTTGTGCCACCTCCAATCCTTCCATGAAAGAGTAAGAAGAGAAAGGCCAATATTGTTAAGATACTCTATAGGAGTGGCCACAATAATTTCAATGTGAGGTTCAAAATCTCCTCCTTTAATGTTGAACTTGGATTTAAATTTAGGCCAAGTGAGCAATGAAATTAAAACTTCTTATAGAACATATTAAAAATAATACGAATGTCTCTTCTAAATAGTTTCAATACTATCATTTTGGGGTCTATGGTGAGATAGTTGCCATTGTTAGCAAAGATGGGGGACCACCATAAATAATGGCTATTGATGGAAACACCATACCTGAACTAGTTTACTACCCACAAAAGCCAAGGTAGGATGCCCTCCCAAGCCTTCCAAATTCTCTTTGCCATAAAATTACAAGTAACATTGACGGGGACTAATTATAAGGAGAAACTGTAGCCCTAGTGCTTTCCAATCTTATTTGTTATAGGGGATGCCTAGAGATATACAATTATGGAGGAGAATTTTCCAAGCCTCTTGTCCATAATGGCATGAACAACCCACTTAGAAAACAAAACATTACCATAGATATCAATAAGGTCCATACACCCAATATCTCTTGGCAAGAAACAAAAGTCCCAAGCCATGAGGTGAAAACCCCTATTCCCCCTCATAAATTATCTAAATAAAATGCCTTAACAACTTTTTTAGCATGTTTTAATTAGCTTTAGAGATTCGTCCTAATAGGAAGAGTAGTATACATGGGTGGTTATAAGGACCTTAGATCATATCTAAAATTTATTGGCTAACGAAAGGATTTTGGCAATCCAATATGACAAATTTTTCTTTGCTCTCTAGAGAACATACTTCCAAAGATAAACAAGGGAAGTTTGGAAGGCAAAGGTGATCCCTACAAATTTGAACACTTCCCTATGTTGAATCTATTTATAATTATATTTTTTGAAGCCAAGGTAGGCATGATATGAAATATTTTATGTATCATTAGGTTTAATTCCAACTAAATGTTAGAACCAGAGGTTGAGCAAAACATGTCCAAGCATTCCATAACATTAGAAATAAAGGCCACATTCTTACCTAACATAAAAAATAATCATCACCAAAATGGCCATTGATGAGTTGCTTAGATGCATCTCTAGGGAGATAAATCCTTTGATAAGGCCCTTGGAAGCACAATAAAAAATGAGGTAACCAAAGGCTTCAACAACAACAACAACAAAAAGGGAAAGAGCAAGAGACAACCTTTTCTAATGGAGAGAACAACCCAAATTATGTAGATTTTTGGCCATCAATGGTGATGTGAGCATGTAAATTTTTAAATAGCATAGTTATAAATTTGGTGGAGTTTGGGATAGATATATGAGTTTGAAGCATGCAAAAATAAAATGCAATTCAATCCTATTGTAGGCTTTCTAGAAGTCCATTTGGACAAGCACAACAAGTTCTTTTGAGGTGTAGGCCCATTCCATCCCTCCTAGATAACAAAATGTTATCGAGGATATATATTCTTGTGTTAAATCTTTTTTGTCAAAACCTGCTATAAGAGGAAGAATGTTTCAAATATTGAGAGCTAGAGCTTCAAAAATGATCCTGTATAAAACACTCAAGAGAGTAAGAGGCCTCTAGTTAGAGATGATCTCTAGATTGGCAACTTTGGGAATAAACATGATATTCCCCCAATTGATGATATGACCCAAAGAGCCAAAATGGAAGGCTTTCAAGAAGAATTTGTGAAGATCGAGACCAATAGTGTCCCACAGAGCTTTGTATAATTCACATGGAAGCTATTTACTACTTGTACAACACACAAGTGATTATTGGAATTACCCAATTACATTAGTCATATGGAAAACACATATTGCTTATAATGAGTCCATGTCCTGAACCATATGCATTGCACTAATACCTAGAATGATTTGCATAATAAAATGTAGGGTTCATTAAAATAAAAAATAATTCAAGAGAGATTTATCATGATAGGCTCAAAATTCTCAAACAAACTAAGAATGAAAGAATATGAATGAAGTTTTTGATTTAATCACCTCATGCTAGTCCCTTATCTATATATAGAATACATGACAGGAAATGACAAGGGGGCCCAGAAATGGTGCCACACCTTCACATGGGGGGTAATCATGATAAAGGACAAGGTGTACCCCAATAAAATCCATGTTACATGCTTCATGGGCTCATATTTGACTAAGTACAAGTATCTTTAGATAAATGGTTCCATCTTCAAGCAAGGACAAAAGGAAAAGAAAGATGCCAATTTGAAATAGTTGAACTTGTCTCTATAAGCTTCTAAAAGGGTTAGGTTTACTTTTTTACCATTATTTTTTTGTCCCACATGACAAATTTTACCCATGCCACCTAAGCACTCAAGAATAGTGTCGTAGACACCTCACCAAGATCAATAGTGTATGTCACCTCATCAGTGAATAGTAACTTAGGATTAGTGCCCATGAATAGTGTTTTCCCACTGCATCATTCTCCTCTAGTTGGAAATAACTTAGCTACTATGATTTATCCTGATTGTTCTCCAATCTTTGTAGGCACCCACACGAACACACAAACACATGAGCATTACACTCTATTTTTGGGTGATGCAAGATTGCCCGAACCCTTGGATGCTCCTGCATCAAACACTTGAGGTAGATAATGTGATCTCTCGATAACATGGATGGAGTAAGTTGTAGAACCACTCTTTTGGTAATAAAAATTAATGACCCTAGGATCCCCTTCCAACACACCAAGTACACCCAAAGAATATTATTTTTCTTTCTCCACTTCTAGTTTCTATATACTAGCCTTTCTAAACCGTCCTCCTCTACCAAAGGCTTATCCATATTCCAATGGATTCACATGTGGGACTACACCCACTACAAATCATCCTACACCAAGATGTTCTACCATGCATCTCATTATCCCATGTGAGTTGAATCCCACCAATATCCATCCACCTCCACCAAAAGCCCGCCTAGCTTTCTTTACTCATCATCCAAACACCTATTGGATCTTCCATATCACACACTATAAAAACTTGCAGCTCCTCTCTCATGGCTGAAACAACATTCATCTCGCTCTCATCATGTGCACATACTTTTACAAAAATATCCTCCACTTCTTCACCATGCTTTAAGGGCATGCTTTCCTCTTCCTCTATAATGCTTGCATGCTCCTCATGCTCTTCAATTTCACTATGGGTTGCCAATGGCCCATACACAACAACTCCCATGGTTGTTTTATCATTCTCCATAACTTTGATTTTATCCCCTACACATGGATGCAAATCCATCAAAATATCTTCCTGTGCATTTGCTTGCAGAACCTCTTCATCCAATGCTTCCACCATGGAAACATGCAAATCTATTTTATTTTCCTCTTCCTTTATATGCAACTCCACATGAATGTAATTTCATTCCACATGAAACTCTTTATGGATGCAAATTTCTTCACTCTCATCAACATTCTCCCACATATCCTCTTCCTTATCTTCAAACAATGGGTCTCCTTCATCAGCGGCAACATAAATTAGTTTTCCTTCCTTCTCAAGATTCTTGTCTTCTCTTAATAATTGAAGCTTATCCATCCACTCTCCTTGAATTTTTAGGTGAAAAAATTCACCCATCAACTTGGAAACCATGTGTTCACTCTCACAAACCTTATTATTTCATCTTCTCTTTCTCTCCACTTGGTGATATTCCCAACACACAGTTGGTACTCCACACATCCTCTTGCTTAAAAGCTTCACCCTCATGGGGTCTTTAATATGCATTTCTTCAAAATGGATCTCTATCTTAATTACCCATTGCATGAGCCCTTATGAATCCTCTTTCCCACATAACATAGGCATTCCTCCATTCTTCTTCTTCATCTTCATACTTGTAAAATAAAACAAACACTCACTCTAACATCTTCTCCTCCCAACAAGATTCAAACTTGCTATGATACCAGTTGATGTGGCCTCCAACCACATAATGGATTCAACAATCCATAACTCTCACATAACACATAACCAACTCGAGAATTCATCACAAAATATCTTCATTAATTATCATTAATCAACAATACATTACAACTCAAAAGGTCGTGCCACCAATGTATGCCATCAAACACTCTCAATACTTGGCCAACATGCCAAGAAGGCTCCTCAAGATTCGCACCAAGCCTATTCTCTAAACTAACCTCCCTCCTAACCTAGCCTACCAAAACTAAAATAGAAAACAATCATATATGGAAGACATGAGAGGAAACAACAAGGGGGCCCAAAAATGTTTCCACACCTTTGCATGGGGAGGAATTATGACAAGGGACAAGGTGTACCCCAATAAAATCCATGCCACATGCTTCATGGGGTCATCTTTGACCAAGCACAAGCATCTTTGGAAAATTGGTTCCACCTTCAAGCAAGGACAAAAGGAAAAGCAAGATGCCAATCTGAAATAGTTAAACTTGTCTCTACAAGATTCCAAAAGGGGTGGGTTTACTTTTTGACCATTATTTTCTTGCCCCATGTGATAAATTCAACCCATGCCACCTAAGCACTCAAGAATAATGTTGTGGACACCTCATTAGGATGAATAGTGTTTAACACCTCATCAATGAATAGTAACTTAGGAATAGTGCCCATGAATAATGTTTTCCCACCACATCAGAGTTTAAAGCATGTAAAAATAAAATATAATTCAATCCTATTGTAGGCTTACTAGAAGTCCATTTGGACAAGCACAACAAGTTATTTGGAGGTGCAAGCCCATTCCATCCCTCCTAGATAACAAAATTTTGTCAAGGATTTATATTATCTTGATAAAGCTTTTTTGTTTAAAACCTACTATAAGAGGAAGAATGTTTCAAATATTGAGAGGTAGAGCTTAAAAAATGATCATGTATAAGACATTCAAGAGAGTAATAGGTCTCTAGTTAGAGATGATCTCTAGATTGGAAACTCTTGGAATGAACATGATATTCCCCATATTGATGATATGACCCAAAGAACCAAAATGGAAGGCTTTCATATAGATTTTATGAAGATCAAGACCAATAGTGTCCCACAGAGCTTTGTATAATTCACATGGAAGTTATTTAACTTATACAACACACAAATGACCATTGGATTTACACAATTACATTATTCACATGGACAATGCATATTGCTTATAATGAGTCCATGGCCTGAACCTATGCATTGCACTAACACGTAGAATGATTTGCATAATAAAATGTAGGGGTCATCACAATAAAAAAGAATTCAAGAGAGATTTATCATGTTAGGCTCAAAATTCTCAAACAAACTGAAAATGAAAGAATAGAAATGAAGTTTTTGATCTAATCACCTCATGTTAGTCCCTTATCTATTGGGCAAGAAGAATGAATGAGCCATTATAGTAAAACATAACAAATCCTTAAAAACACCCATATAATATCTCCATAATCCCACATAAACATACACAATGGAAGAAATTAAATGTGACGCACACTTAATGTTTTAATGTTAGATTAGATCCATGGATTGTAGGAAAGTCTTTCATAATCATGTATTACTGAAAACAATCTAAAATTCAAAACACAAGATGTAAGACAAGTTTTTTAACTACTTCACTCCATCTTTCTTACATAAAAAACCATATATTTGTGACCAATTTCTATCTCATATGACTCAACAAAGAGCCAATAACTTCAATTTAAATTATTAAATATTCTTTATGGAATTCATTCACTCTCAATGACCTTTCATATGGTCTTGAAAACTACAAACCCCTATGAAAGGATTTATTACAAAACACTAAAGCAAATACAAGACAGATTGAAGACATGATACAAAACTATAATGGTTTAGCCAAGGCCAAAAATATTTGAATGAAGCCAAACTTCATCACTATATATAGAATTGTAGAGAATATGATGCTTGAGAATGAAGAAAAAATCCCAAGAGTCTTTTGGAAGCACCTCAAATCAAGAGCATGATTAGAGAACATGTGGTGACACCATGGAAGATCTCATCTTATAACTAATTTAAATTCATAATTACCTTGTGGAGAATCACTCAAATAAATTAGAAGTAAATTAGAGGGGAAATTGATCCATAGACACAAGGCAACATATCAGTAGATTCCAATAATTGTCAATCAATGTGCATAATTTCTTTAGAAAGGATCACTCATACGAAGGCAAGGGATTTCCAATTGAAATAAAATAAACACATGGATCTATGACATGGGTATCTGAGGCATCTTATCACATATGTCTAATTTCAAATTGGTAAAGTCCTACATCACTAGCAAGCAAAATATCATAACACATGAGTAAAATATCTTGTAACACTTGGCAATGTATCATGATAAGCACATCCTCATTTCATGATGACAATTGAGCAATGCATAAATCAAGAGAATTCCATTGTCTATAATTAATGATCATTATCCTAGGTTGATGGAAATGAGATGACAAGTGGCATCAAGAGAAAAACATTATAGAGAGCATTCTCTCACATATGTTCATGGAGTCATTAGTAAAAGTGTGCAGGCATTACCATTTTGCATCTCAACATGTGAAAAAACCATGACACAATGTGAATATCATTCTTAGAAGAGAATTATATGGGTACAAAAGCCAAATCAATCTCAACAACCCACATTAATTATATGTCATAAATTTATCAACAAGGGGTAAGAACACTACAAGTGTTAGACACAAACAATTATTCAATGTTGAATCAATTTTCTCCCAATTTTGTACCATTGTGTAGCTATCATAAAGATCTTTCCAACATAATATACGGGAGGCCGAACAGACTGCAAAGATAGTAGTTGTAAGATAGTGAATGTTCCCATAGAGATTGTAAGTTAACATAATGGTGAATGGGCGAAACAAGGTAAGGATGTCAAGATTAAACATTATCAACCACTTAGTGATTAATTTTGAGTGTTTAACACCATAAACTTAGATCAAAAGACAATATAATTTTGGGTCAATTTTTTATAATATTTTTCTCTCTAACACTTAGTAAATTATTGTTAATCTTAGTCAAAAGAGATAAGTTACTAGATATATCCTCCTCAAAGTTTGCCCAACATTTTTCCCAACACATTGCTTTATCCCTAAACATTTTGTTGTTATGTTCTAACCAATTACTTCAAATTATATTGGTTTGGCTAAAATCCAAAGTCTTGAAATGTTTTTCAACACAAGAGGTTGATGATGCCCAAAAATGACCCTCATCCTCTAACTTAATATTTCCTAATCACTTCCTTGTTTCATTGTCTATACTCTTTGATACTTTTATAATATTGATAAATGCACATATGATATATATATATATATATATATATATATATATATATATAATGTATATGCATGGTGTTTTGGTTCAAATGTGTTATCTCTAAATAAATTAGCATGATTTAATGATATAAATTCATTGGGTATATCAATTGATGAATAAGATGCAAAGTGTCAATGTTCATATTTTTATCTTGACTGATATTTCACACTTTTAGTTATTACAGAGGAGTCACCCACAACATCTCATTGACTATATGATGATTCACCACAAGACACCATTCACTGATAGTAATTTGTTGTACCAGCCTGTAGTAATGATTTTAGGTGGTTGTTTTATTGAGCTAGAGGTGGTTGAGGTAAACTGCTATTGGATACACTCTAATCACCCAAAAAACACAATGGTTCATCAAAAACAAAGAATAAGGAATGATTAGTAGCTAGAAATTATTACATGACTTCAATGCTAACCTCTTCATTCCATTTTACCACCTATTTATCTACATTCTAAATATGCCTGACTGTTCTCTATCGCTATTAGTAATTTTTTGTTCTTTCTACTATTCTCAACATTGTTATAGGATATCCTATTGTAGCCATCAATATCTTAAGATAGTTAATAAAAACTTTACCTTCCCTATAGAAGGAGGAAGTTGTAGACTATAGATTAGTTCCAAAAATATAGTAATTAAGCTGTTATATCAGCAATTAAATCAAGAGTGTTGTAATCAATCTTGTAACAATACCTTCATTACTATAGTTAATTTGTCATTAATACTATTGCATTAAATTAATCATATCTTAAACAAGGAAGGGGTTTAAGCTTTAATCCAACTGAGGTAGGGCCCACTTGGGAGGATTTGTGGTGAATAATCCCATCTATTAGATTAGTTTCTTGGTTGTGTGAGTTTTTTTTACAATCAATTACTACAAGTGTGAGTATTCATTTTATTGATGTGTGTGCATTGATTCCATAATTAACTTGAATGTTTTCCTAAATTGCATACTTTAGTTTCATTCAAGAATACAGAGTGTGAATTATGTTTATGCAAGTGTGAATTCTATTTATGTAATTATGATTAACATTACAATGAAGTGTCCAATCTTAACTAGCATTTCAATTCAAATCAACATTTCCTTAATAAGCATTTCAATTTAGTATTTGATTTCTAATAGGTGTTTACTTTAAATATAAGTAATTTTCACTCATTGCAAATGTGGGTTAATCTTAGTATCAATTCCATGTCTATAATGTTAGATTTTTACTCATCCAAATTTACTTAGTATGCATGTATAGTGTTGAACCCTTACTAAAAAACGTGTCCTTGGATTTGACATTTAAATGTATTCAAGTATATTTTTGGCATCGTTGTTGAGAATAGGCATCAAGTACTAGGTATTATAAGAACTAAGATACTTTCCTAATTTATGGATAAATTATTTTTTTCTAGATATAAATTTCATTTCTATTTTAAAATAGTAAAATTAAAAAAACCAATTTTTAAAAACAAACCCTGTGTAGGACATATAAAAGAGTAAATTGATGAATTGCATGTAGCGAGAGAGGGATCACCTAGGTAGATTTATACTTAATAAATTGAACTTTGACGTGGATCTAGAGTATGAGATACCACCTATAACCACTAAAAATAACATGAGGACACATATCGTTATATAACATCCAACACTATTTGAGGAATTGTTAAGAGAGACTGTAGTTAAGTTATTATTGGCAAAGTTGATGAAACAATTTGAATCCATAGAACAAGAGGAATCTATTGCCCCTAAAAAGGACATTCTTATGACTTTGGAAAGAATACCAATTTGGCTACCCTGTGCCCAATAATATGGATTTCATCCCCTCCCAACCTTATCGAAGTTCTTCTCCAAGAGAGCATATTATGTCTTACTAGCCCCAAAAAGAAACTACAAACCAACCACATCAATAGAACCAATAAAACCAAAAAAAATATTAAATGAGTTTATAAAATTATTTATAGTAGAGTTTACTCCATCACTTCCACCCTAAGTAGTCTTATTTCTTAAATAAAGACCTAGAACTCTAATTCATTACTCTTCTTTGTCCAAAAGTATTGATGAGGATTTTCAAAAGTGGGTTTAAATATTTACTAGAAAAAAAGTCATTTGTAACATTATGAGTGAATTTCAAACATAAAACATTGTCAATGAACCTTCCACTTTTGAGTTCCCTATCAACACCCTAACAAGGGATAAACCCATGAAAGATATCCCTCCATTAGCTTTACCTAAGTTCTGAGGGATGGCTATTGAAGACCTTGACACCATCCTTTTTGAGTTGGATGTATTATGTCGTAGTTATGATTACAATCAAGATGCCCAGAGGCTAAAATTATTTCTAGACACTCTTGAAGATGCAAATCTTTGGTAGTTCATGCAATTGGGAAATGATGTTGTTCGTAATTAGAATGGCATGAAGGAGAAATTCCTAAATAAATACTAGGACTATTATGAGAGAAAAGATCCTTGAGGATATGTCATTTTTATAATGGCCCAAAAAGAGGACAAGCCACTAGAAGATTACATGGAATGATTTTAGTTTAGTCTACAAAGGCCTAAACAAAATAAACTTAAATCTTAGTCCCTTGAGTTGGTATTCTTGAAAGGTATAAGAGAAGAATGCATAGAAACCTAGGATCTTATTGGTGGATGGGACATATCACAATTACCATATGAGTACATTGTGTCATTTGTCAAAATTACTTGATATCATTGATGAAGAAGACAAGAAGAAAGTAAGCAATACCCTTAACATCAAGACAAGTTAATGAAATCTCTTAAATGGAAATCAAAAACCTGTTGCAAGACATGAATTTGTATATTATTAACCATGTGGCTACATAGTTAAAAATGCTACAAATAAATAAAAATTAATAAGAGGTAAAAAAGGTTTTATCAATTTAATATCCTAATTTCCACATGAAAAAGGATGGGAGAAGATGTTAAGTTTCATGCACAAAGGTAGCAAGCATAATGGAGGAACAATTAGTTGCCATAGATATTCAAGCAGTCGAGTATGAAATGGAATTTTTTTTTTTTTTTCACAAAGTCAACCTTGGCAACCAAGATTAAAAAAATGTAGGTTTACTAAACAACCCTTTTAATTATTAGTTTTTTACTAATGCCTATGTTATTCCTCCCAAAATTTGGTATATATCTAATGCTAGAAATCAACCCCCTCAAATTCCAATTCAAAATTAAAATTGGCCAAACCAATATCACCAATTTCAAGGCTATTGAAAACAATACCAAGACCAATAATGGCAACCACAAGGCTAAGAATGATAGTCATAAGCCTAGAATCAACAATGGCAACAACCTTTCAACTAGTGGCAATAACCATCAAGGGAAACTTAACCTTGGCCTACCAAAAATGTAAAATTTCAACTATAGAAACAACCACAACCACAAACTTTATTTCTCAACAATCCAAACCAACCACCCCCTTTTACCCACAAATCCCTGCCTAACATGCCCCTAATCTCAAAAATAAATTGGTTCAATCAGTATATAATAATGACATGATTACATATAGTATGTTCCAAATGGAGTTGAATGATGTATAACTTCATTTAAGGAATGTTGACACAACCCCTTTGGCTAGAGATATAATAAAATGACCAACCACCCATCCATCATATCTTTATAATTGATCAAAGCTTGTCATTTAAACAACCAAATGAGGACACAAGTTTCATCTCTAATATTTTACAAAATATATATGCTATAAAGCAATATGTAGTTAATTTAATTTATTATATTGAGTGCCCCCTTACACACATATTTCTCACATAAGACTATGTGGACCTTAGTAGTGTGTTTTCGTAAAAGATGAAGTCTCCATTCCCCCCAATTTTTGCACTAATAGATAAAAAACAAGTTAAAGTGATCAATTTTGATTATAAACACTTAATGTAAAAAAATTATTTTTGTATGTCAAAACTTAGGTTATTATCGGAGGAAAAAACCTAATTTGGTTAGTTATTCTCCAAGCACCAAGAAATGTCAATACACTCTATGGGGTCTTAGTTCTCTAGGCGCTTTAAGTGCCCAAATTGCTCGATAGTGCCAATGGAAGAGAAATGGGATGTGCATGGTTCTCAATTTTTTGATGAAGCTAAACAATATTGATGGAGTCTACACAATGCTCTAAGTGTCTTAAAAAGTTGATGGACCCAACAAGGTTGTAGTTTTGTATGTATCACGGGCACTCAAAGTCCCTGATGGGCCCGATAAAGAAGAAGCACACTATTTTAAAGAGTGCTAGGTGTTTCAAGTGTTGTACACCATTGATGGAGTTGTTATTGTCTAGTTCTACATGTGTCATGGGTACCTAAAGTGTTTGATAGATCTGATGGACCAAAAAAAGTAAGGAACTTGTAGTGTTAACATTACCTAGTGCTTGAGGTGTAACGAATGACCGATGGACATGATTGGGTTAGAGTATACTAGGTACCATGGGTACTCAAGGTTCCTGATGGACTTGATAATCTAGATATGGTCTTTGAAAATTTAACAATAAAATCTTCAAATGTTTCACTTACCCTAGGTTCCCGATGAGATTCATAAACCTGACAAAGTCTATCATGGGCTAACAAAGAACTCCAAAATATTTTTTTACAAAAGTTTGAATGCCAAAAGTCACAAGAGGAATATGAAGGGTTATCCCATTCCTTCCTATATCCATAAATATAAGAAACAATAATTTTATAAGGGTTGTTTGATGCTCATCATATTTTACTTGAAAGGAAAAAGAAAAAACTTTGTGTTCATTCTTAAAACAATTAACACAAGGGAAATTTTAGAACTTTATGTTTAGTGTATTCTTTGTGGATGTGTGTTTTTATTATCTTAATACATATATCTCAATTCAAGCAATACCAATATTATTCTCAAAAATCATATTATTTTCTATAAATCACTCTTGTCATGCATATGATGAAATTTACGTATGCTCATTCAGGTGTCTCTTCATTTCCCTTCATTTTATTTATTTTCGTTTGAAATTAGTAAAACCCAATACTCCATTCAACCTATAAATATTATAAACATGTTTATTTCAGTTTTTTACTTTTTCCAATAAAGGGAAACTCCCTCCGAATAGAGGATAGACTTTCAATCACCTTCACTATTGTGTAATATCATATTTTTCAAAGTGTAAAATATTTCACCAACATAATGATATCATTATTTTCCATCAAATTTTACCACATGAGTGTAGCCTTAAAATTTTTTTATGTAGTATTAAATCTATGGAATTACTTCAAAAGTAGTTGAAATCTCATATGGTCATCCACTCAACATAAGCAACCAACTATCCTCTCCATAACAAAAAGAGCCAATAGACATGCTTCAAATAAATTAGATTGCCTTTGCATGGATCTACCATGATATGAAAGGCATATATACATATTTATGCACCCAATGTATTCATATTAGGGATGAGTGTAAACCCATTTTCAACCTCACAATTAAATGAATCTTATTATGAAAGAAATTGTCTAAATCAAGTTGTAAAAGCTCCTCAATGAATGAATCATCTAATTGATATTTGATAGCCAATGGATCTCCCCACTTGTTATTATTCTTTAAAAAAGGTGTCAAATGGCATATTTATGTGCATTTTTGGGAACTTAACACCACCACTAACAAGGATCATTTCCCTTTACGCTTATCAATCAAATCCTAGACTCTCTTTATAAAGAAACACTTCTCTTTCCTTGATGGATTTAATGGTTACAACCAAATCAAAATTGCACTAGAGGATCAATATAAAACTACATTTACATGTTGTTGGGGAACATATGCCCATCATGTCTTTCCATTTGGACTCTACAATGATCCAACCACTTTTTAGAGGGTTGTTTTGAGCATCTTTTTTTATTTTTCTCATAATTGTGTAGATATCTACATGGATGATCTTGTTGTCTATGTAGATACCTATGTAAAAACACTTAATAACTTGGAAAAGTCCTTTAACACAATCAAGATAATAACATGGGTAATTTTAGTGGCTCTTTATAGACATTTGGATATAAGTAGCTTTTTTCCATTTTGAAAATGGCTAATTGTGTGAAAATTTAAATTAGTCGAATAGCCCAAATTTTATAAAAGTTCCTATATTTGTGCTTCTAATCACCTATAAAATATACTCTAACCCATTTTGACTATAATTAAGGTTTTTTCCCATTTTGAAAATGGCTAATTGTGTGAAAATATAAACTGGTTAAATAGCCCATATTTTATACAATTTCCTATTTTTATGCTTCTAATTACCCTATAAAATACACTCTAACATGTTTTGGCTACAAGTAGGTTTTTTCCATTTTGAAAATGGTTAATTTATTGAAAATATAAATTGGTCAAATAACTCAAATTTTATATAATTTCCTATATTTTTGCTTCTAATTTCCCTATAAAACATACTCTAACCTATTTTGGGACATAGTTTTGCCATAATTACTATGCATGTGTGGTTCTAATTCACCCTGAAATTATAGGATAAATGTATTAGCTATTTATAATCATCAGTTATAGTGGTATGTATATGTGTGTGTGTGTGTGTGTACATACATACATACACACATCCATACATATATTATTACACACACACACACACACACACACACACACACACATATTGTTTTCCTTAGCATGTTTTACATTGGACATTTTGGGTTGGAGAGTCAAAATTTATTGTGAAGAAGCATTGTGTTAGGGTTTAATAGGGTTGGACATCATGGTGGTTATTGGAATTAGGGAGGTTATAAAAGTGAGAACTTAAATCAAATAATGATGTGTAAAGTAAAGGAAGACTCTAATGAGTGAAAGCTCAAAATCATTGCTTGTTTTAAAGTATAATGTAGAAATGCATGACCATATAGATACATAACTATGATGACAGAGATGGTGCATATATGAAAATTGATAGGCATTTATTAAAAAGGCTTGGTTGTATTCCCCAAGGTCTTACAATGTAATTCACAAACTAAAAAAACTAAGAGGCATCAAAATGAAGGGTAAAAGTTAAATTTTAAATAAACAGATAGAAAATGGGAAATAAAGAAGAGGGACATGATCAACTAATATTAATATACATCAAGGGGATATTTGGAATGAAAAATTAGATATATAATTAAGGCACCATAAGGGTGATGTAGAAATCCTTAACCGAGATATGACACTCAAATCAAGTGGGCAAGGCTAAGAAATTTCAACATCAAGGACCTAGAGAACCCCATATTGAATGCATAAGCTTGGGTTGACAAGTGAAGTATCAAGATCTTCCCATGAAGGCTAAATGCATGAAATATAAAAGGATCCTACCTTCCCACAACATGTTCCTCACTCTTCAGGATCCTTTATAGAGTCTTGAATTTATTGCAAGGATTAGGTACTAATGTGAGAAAATAGGTGGAATCAAAAGTTAATATATGTGAGAGACCTCCTACCCCAATATACTAGCCTATTATACCCCAATGTACCTTAGTCATATAATGAGGCCAACTATAGAATTTGAGATTTGACTAGAATAGGGAGTGTGCAAAGAATAAGATCATGTCTTTTGGTATGATTTGACTTTTAATAAATTTGTCTTTTTCTTAAGATGGTATAAATTTTAAATCTTTTAGATTTTTATATTTTTATCCTCCATATGTATTTGGATATCCAACCATGGGTGTTAAATATGACTAACACAAGAGAGCCTTCACCTAGTTACTAAAAGGGAGAATCGAAAGACCAAGATGCCTAAATACTCCTAGACTTGTACCTTAGGAAAGAGTGGAATCTTGAAACTAACACAAGTGTGCCTAAAGTGAAATGAGATGGATAAATGGGGATCATGGAAGATCCATATATGCAAAATATTGATACAATGAGGATATTCTAGTAGTTGACCACAATAGGGGAGAGTTTTGATTTAGAGGCATAAGTAGGGTTCTAAAAGTAAAAGGAATTATAAGTTAAATCACATACATAGAAACCACAAGAAGGGAAGTAATTTGAAAGATAGTAGTCATGTCACTAAAGAATCTATACATACCTACATAAACATCTAACATAAACACTAATAGTATAAATCAAAATAGGGGGATTACTAAAAGATACTAATGAACCACAAGGGAAACAAAGGCCAAAATTGTAATGTGAGACATAAAAATAATGTACCAAGGTGTCCAAAATGAAGACCAAGGTCACATAAAAACCCTGAGATGCTACCAAAGATCCATAATGGAAATAATGGGTGACTTCAAGAAGGAAATTTTATAAAATAAAATACCAAGGCATCAAAAAAGGAGACCAATGTTGCATTAAAACCTTGAGGTGCTACCAAAGATCTACAAGAGAAATAACACCCAATTGTAAGTAGGTAATGTTATAAATTAAATCTATAAATTAAAGTACCAAGGCATCCAAATAGAAGACCAATGTCATATAAAAACCCTGAGGTGCTATTGGAGATCTATAAGGGAAATAAAGGCCAACTAAAAATGAAATAAAACATCCCAAAAGAGGGGGGATAAAAATATACCAAAGAACCGTAAAGGAAGGAATGGCTGAATAAAAAGAGTGTAAGTATAAGAACTAAGCTAATAAAAAAAGTGTAAAAAAATTAAAGTAAATAGTATGAGGTAGAAACAATGAGAAAAACACATGCTAAAGATAAAATATAATAACAACATGTGAGAAATTTGAAAGGTATAATGTGACATAATCAAGCATCTGCTCACAAATCACAAGAAATATCTTTACAAACATCATATTTAACATTTGTCAAATCTTGTTTCAATTGATATATAGCTCTAACCACATACTCTTCTACTTTTACCATTAGTTTTGAAAGGACATCCTTGAAAATAAGCCTAAGATAAAAATTAGATGTACAAAAATAAGAAAGATGCATATCCTCCTATTGGGAATAACATAGACAAGAAAGAGGAGTTACCACTCATGAAGGAAATAGACACAAACATTCTACTCAAAGAGGTAGTTTTGGCTATAGGGGAAGTGGCTCTTCCATCTTAGACATGTCATGTGAACATGACTAGGTGTCTTATGGCATTGGCCTTGGAAAATATCTTAAATATTATTGAATAATTCTACATGTATCCATAGAATGTGTAAAACACTCATGCCAAAGGAAATACACATCCCTATTCTTGGAGATACATATAAGTGTAGCCTTTTGAGGTGACATGTTTGGATGGAGAGGGATGTTAACTACCTCAATATGAATTACATCCAAATACTATTGAGGAGTTTGACAATTAGTCGAAGCATGTGTACTCATCCCATGGAAGCAACAAGAACACGTAGGAGTAGATGAACACAGTGGTCAATTATCCATGGTAGGATCTTGACCTTATGACCTCTAGTGCTCTAAATATATCTAATAATATCTACATTCCTGATCTAAATGACTGGATGTTTTATGAAACAAATAATATGATGTTAAATGTTGATGTCCTAACTCTTCGATTTAAAGCCTCGATGTTGGTGGCCATGGCACCATTGGAGTCAACATTTTTAGAGGGAAAATGTTATATATACTAGGATACCTAAAAAATAAACCAAATTTGTTTTAGTATTGGTAGGTATTCTACTAGTAAGAACATCAAAAGCAATAAAATCATCATCATCTAGGTTAGAGTAAGAAAGAGCGATCATGTTAATGCTAGAGTTGAAGGATGATTGGCTAAAGTTTTGTTGAAGGGATTATTTTTATTGAAGGATATTCACATGTTCAATTTGAGCATAGATAAAAAAAAGGATCATATAACATATAACCATCATTGTAGTTATAAATAGTGAGAGCCAAGTGGAAGGATTCAACCATTATGTCGATAAAATGTTGTAAAAAATGGGATTTTTATGAATAACCATAGAAGTGGGAATATCATTAGTTGGACTTTTACAAGAATAAGATCATAAAGTAGGCAACAACTAAGTTATGATTCTAGGTAGGAGGTTTGACATTTTTATTTTTAGGTTAATCTCATTGGGCTTGCCATAGTCAAAATCAAGGAGGTTTCGTCAGATTTGGCCTCAAGTTAAGGGTGACCACTATAAACTCTAATTAAATCAAAGGGATAGTTAATATGTTCATATTAATAGAATGGGATATTATAAAAAGCTTCAAGGGTAAGTATTTTATTGACACCATATTCTTGGAATCATTCAAAATTATAAGGATTAGCATCACCTTGGTCCTTGTAGATAACACCATATAAATTAAATTCATGCATTGACATGCAGAAGAGGTTGTGGCCTTCGTGAAATGAGTCCAAGGATGGACAAACAAAATATTATAATAAATCATAAATTTGAATATCATCACCTTCACCCTAACCATAAAAATGTTAAGGAGTAGTGGATCTTATGCAAAGATTTATCTCATGAAGACCAACAAACAGACATATACTCAGAGGTTAATATTTAAAAACATAGTATATTATTATATTTAATATCTTACAAAATCCTCCATGACAAAAAAATATATAGGAAATGGCTTCCCTAAAAATAGGGAGAATCACATCCCTTAAATATCTCACCAACCCAAACCTATAATCTATTCATGAAATATAATTGTTGTAACAATATATACGACTAACCAAAAAAATAACCATATTTTCATATCAACTATTTATCATTTAGTAACTTACAAATAAACATGTGAATAATAAATTCCCAAGATTCCCCCCCTTAGTTTTGTCATGGTAGAATACATCTCATTCTCAAACTGCAACATGCTGCCAATGAAGGTGACCTCATGATCTTAATCCAAAATGAAAGTCACTCCTCGTCAATGTAAAAGAGATACAAAGATCTTGAGAGAGAGTCATTTGGGTGATGAAATTCTTTGAGACCCAAATATGGATGCAACTCTGCAATCTATGTAGAAGGTCATTAAATCATAGAAAAATGTGCAAGGATAAGATCTTCCTTGTGGCAATCGATGCACAACCAAAATTTGGTAGCAAATCAGGCATATATATCTACACTATACCAAAAGTAACAACTTTGACTTATTTGAAACATTGACTAAACACACCAAATCTGAATGGAATAACTAGGATGATGATGCAAATCAAGTCACCAAATACAAGTGATTCCACAATAAATCTCAATGTTACAACATTAAAGGATTCAATAATGCCAAAGTTTTAGAAATGTACAGTTCCTTTTGTCACCTAGCTATACTCAAAAAATAGTTGTACTCATATTTAACATGCCATTATTATGAAATAAGGCCACATATACTAAATAAGCTTACAAAACATATATACACTCTTTCTTATTTTAATGAACTTCAATCACAGGGTTGAGGAAAAGTATGACAACCCCTCACACAACTATTACACATCCATCATGGAAAGGATGTAGTACCGCTCTAATACCATTGATAAGGATTAGTGGATCTTATGCAAATATTTATCTAATGAAGACTAGTAAACAAACAAATACCCAGAGTTTAATAGTCAAATACATAATATATTATTATATTATACTCTCTTACAAAATCTTATGTGACATACAAATATATAGGAAATGTCTTCCCTATAAATAAGGAGAATCATATCCCTCAAATATCTCACCAACCCAAGCCTATAATCTATTTGTGATATATTGTTGTTATAATAATATATATGACTAACCAACTAAGTAACCATATTACCATATTAACTATATTTCATATGGTAACTTAAAAATAACCATGTGAATCCTAAATTCCCAACAAATAAGAGGTTCCATGATAGGAATCCAAATACATCCTAAGGGAGGCATTATTCTTCGATCGTATCCTTGGCACATGTTATGAGTGGATTTAATGTTATAGGTATAGTATCCTAAGGATTTGATGAAATACAAGTAGATAACACAAGTTCTAAAACATTCATAAATTAAGGCTTTCTTGACACAAATGTTTCTTATTTGAATGCTAATAAATAAAATAACATCCCATCGAGAAGGATTTCATCATGGATATAAATGCAATAGGGAATTTGAGAGATAGGGTTGTATCCATTTTGTGATCAACACAAATAAACGTCTCTTCACATTATTGCATGATACCTTCCTCAGACCCGAGCAAGGTTTATTCTCTCCCTAAAGGTGGTGGTCAAGGAATGTTCATGTCAATCAAAAGTTGCATTAGGTGGTTTTTATGTTTCAAAGAAATTTGCATAAGATCAATAAATGTAATTTGAGATGGGAGTCTAGAAAGCTCTAATATGGGATCCAAATCATCAAAGATAATATGAGATGAATTAGACTACAAGTGAGAAATAGAAAACTAAAACTAATTAGGTGTAACTATACGGGAATATGAAATTGGTTTTACCTAATTTTGAGTTGATGTGTATAGATTGAAAACTACTAGTATAGTGGAGGAAAGCTAAGGTAATTATATTGCCCTGGCTGATACAAATGGTAACATAGAAGCAATAGAAAAATATGACATTGGGCTAGCCACTATAGTAGAAACAAAATTTGGGCATAACAACATATTATATTGGGCTTATTGATACAATTGGATTATAATTTGGTAAAGAAAAATGTATTTAGTTAGCTGATATAGTTGGGAAAATAGTAAAGTATATCAGGTTGGTAAATAAATCTGCAGACATGGAAAATCTTATTGGGTGGGTTGATACAATGATAAACATAGGGAAATATATTGAGTTGGTTGATATAATTAGATCAATGAAAGTTATGTTGATTTGGTAGATACAATTATAGACATAGGGAATATTATTGGGTTGGTTGATATAATGATAAACATAGGGAATTATATCAAGTTGCCTGATATAATCAAACTAATAAGTTTTGTTTGGTTGACCGATATAGATGAGTTTACTAGATGGGCAAAAGTTAATATTTCATGAGGTGTAACAGCCAAAAACTAATCTAAAGGATAATCTTGCATAGTCATGTAAGCTTGAGAAGGTATGTGTGACATGAGAGGATGACGATCAATAATTGACATAATGCACTTCATATATTTCATATTCACCATGTTTTCCTCATCAGTAGAAGAGTGAGTGTTAATTATGGTTTCTAAAACATTGGTCATTGGTTAGGAAGAGCTTTAAAGTTTATTATTAAGTAATTGGTTTTGAAGGTGATTAGGTTGATGATTTGTGTAAATTTCAAGGTGAACATTAACTTGATTAAGTGCATCATGTTTGACTTTAATTTCATGAATTTTGGAAAATTTATCATAGGCTTAGTGGATTTATCTTTACGTGGCATCATGATCAAAGTTACAACCAAGGAGAAATTCATAGGCATGATTTTTAAGTTTCTTATAAGTTTCATGAGAATGATCCCAATTATCATGAAACTAAATGAAACTCACTGAGATCATATTGGTGAATGCTATGATGGGAAGTATCAACATCTTGAGGTGAAATTCTAGGAAGGCATCTCTAAATCTCATCAAGAGTAAGATGTTGATGAGAATTGTGATTATGATTATATGATGAAGGATGAGGAGTCTCGAAGGGACTTCCCATTATGGTTTGGGAGAGACTCATTTTTTTAAAGATTCCTCACATGATTCCATGGATTGTTCTTTAAGAGTCACAAGTATCAGATACACCATCATTGGTAGCATGTTTATTCTTAGGTTTCATAAAAATTCAAGTTTTGGTTTAGGTTGGGAAGTATTGAATTATCTTAAGAGATGGTCCTTGTGTTTATCTTGGTCTAAGGCTTCATCTAATGATTTAGGAGTGAAGGACCTAATAATGTATTCTAATCTAGTGTTCAACATAATAGTAAAGAGGTGGAAGGGGTTGTCTTCCATCATATTATGCTTGGCTTTGTTAGTTAAGGATTTTCAAAATTTAATGAAATCTTGGACAATCTCATGTTCCACTTTTTTACATTTGATAAAATTGGCTAGATTATTTTTAGGTAAGTCATTGGATTGAAAATATTGGATCAATGCATTAACTAAGTCTTCCAAGCTAGTACTAAAGCTATAATTAAGTTGATCATACCATTCTAAAACATCACCTATTAAAATTTTGATTAATAACTTAGTAGCAAAAAAGGTGTTAAGTTTAATCCAAACCTTATAAAGTTTGTTAATGGCCTTTAGATGCAGAGCAATATTTGTGGATCCATTATAGGAGATAATATGATTAATTCCAATAATGTAAATGTTAGCAATCTGAGTGACTAAGGGCTCATTTTAAAGATGTTTACTGACTTTTATATGAAGTAGAGGTTGAATAATGAGGTTACTGAGAGAATATCTAAAGGGGTGGGAGCATTTTGATTTTGTGTTCCCCATTGAATTTGTTGAGGTTTAGATTGAATTTACAAAATATGGTTATACAATTATAACATTTGAGTATTTTTAGAAGCTTGCATGGTAGCCATTTATTTTATGACTTACAATTTTACTTAGTTAACCTCAAGTGCATTTTGGTTTGAAGTGGAGGCTTGAGTAGCATGTTAAGATTTACTAGACACGACACTAATTTAGTGTTTATAGGAGCACTTTGGGTAGGCCCACTAAAGCTAAGGCCTTTGATTTTCTATGAAGACTTTGTTATTTTAATTATAACAATTTCAATTTTCTCCCTTTGTATAGTCTGATCTCAGTCATGTTATCATTTTCTATTATTTTTCATTTTCCAAGGTCATTACATTTATTTATTTCTCTGCTCTTGGAATTCAAAATTAAGAACTAACATAAAATTTATTGATTTAAAATTCGTGTAGCATAAAAATGTCTTCCTATACAAAACACTAAGTGGAGTGGAGTGCCTCACGTCTCAACATTGATAACACGTGGACGTACCTAAAAATATGCCAAACATAAGCCTATACAAAATATATGTCCTTACACCAGTTTATTGTAGTGACTATTAGAAATGATATAGAGCCTTAAAAAAATATATAGTAGTTGATGAACCTGCAATAACGATTTCATAGAATTCAATGATCCATAATCCTAGTTGTTAAAATGATTTCAACATGCAGTGATATTTTAGATAAAACAATATCATTCATTGCAATATTAATTTTTAGCTACCTCGTACAAAGAGTAATGAACTGATTATAATTCAATGAACAAAATTTGTGTAAAAAATTGAACTGTTTACAGGCAACGACTTATCTGTAAAAGTGGCCTACTAGATAACGACTTAAAAATAGCTGAGCTTATTATGGTTGTGTATAAAAATTATTTCAATCATATATAAAAATAAAAATACATACAGAGTGATGGATTTATAATTATAAGCTTACGTATAATTTTGTATGGTTGTTTAGCATTGATTTTTAGGTATAAAATAAGAATATTGGGATGTGAATCAGTTCATTGAGTATTGTATCAAGCTTTTAATAATCCTATCTTATAATTTATTTTATACTTTATGTCCATGGGCATAAGATAGGAGTGATCAGGGAATAATATTATAGGGTGTTTTAATTAACGAATTGGAGAATATATAAGTCTACCATTTTAATAGAACCACTTAAAAAAGGGTTACCCATAACATTTATCAAATATACTTACATATTGTATATTTATATTACATTAGATTGTCTATATATATATATATATATATATATATATATCAATTTACATATGTTTATATACGTAAATATTTCATAATTATCATTCATGTTAGCATAATAATGTAAGATGTATAAGTTTTATTGTTATATTATGTTAGCATATATGTTTATTTCCCTATGGACATCTTCATTTTAGACAAGTTGAATGGGACACTCAATACGAGCATGTGATTTGAGGCATTCCATATGAATGGAATTATTCATGAGGATATATATACACAAACATGACTTATATATAGAAAAAGAGATCAATAGATTTGATCATATAGAAAATGGCAGGACAATATGCTTATTTATGATTATGGGAGACTTTGGATGGGATAATCAAGAATGTTTGATGAAAACCCTCATTAATTACTTATAATTATTATGTGACTGTAGGTGTCATGATTAGATAATTTATCCTATGTTGCATGGGTGTGAATCTTGTTTTTCTATATCTATACATGCATAAGTATGCAACATAAGTATATAATGAAAATGGCTATGTTGGGACAAGTGCCTAAGCTTGTAGTTAGGAGTATGTTTTATCTAGTCATCAAGTGTTCGAGGGACCAAAACTATAACCATAATAAATTAGTCTTCTAAAAAATGGAATGATATGTTTAAAAGGATGTTATAATAGGTTTATGAGTTTTCCATTTCTCTACAAATGATTGATTGGATATTAGTTATATGTATTCAAAATTGAATACTTGTGTGTAGTTCATGTTATGAGAATAATATGTATAATGGTGCATCATGATGCATGTTATATGTTATGTTGTTTTAGAATGCTAGTGTGTAGTTTAATCTGAGGGTATACCTGGGTGGTATAATCCTATACTTGCCTGATTGTTATTGTGTATGTGAGTCATTTAGTTCTTGTTATTGTAAATTTGATTATGTGTATTTATGAGGTTGTGAACTATGATAGTATGAGATATCATAAAGTACTATAGTATAAATTTATACCCAGATGGTACATATGGTAAATGTTAAATTTAGATTCACACATACATTTGACTGTTTAACATGTGCATGTTGATTATTACTATGTGTAACATGTTTTGTAGCATTTGGTATGACTTTGTGTATGTATGCATACAATATTTGAGAGTGTATCATATTCTAATATGGATGCTATTTTAGTATGTTATTATGTTTCATGAGAACTATGATTTGATTTTCTTTACCTACTTATATGAATAAAATCTTATGTTTCTATGTACTTAAGACACCTTATGTGACTGATGGTGGAAAACTAGTTGATATGTCTTAGTATACTAAACTATGATAATATGGGTTATCATAGGGTGTAGTATGTTTAGAAATTAATTGTGGTAGTCAAAATCTATATTTAATTGTGTAATTACCCAAATGGTATAAACTGTAGTCATTATTTCTAGTATGGGATAGAAGTAATGTAAAATTCATTCATATGTTTGACGAAATAAATGTATGATCTGTTTACTCCTATGTTTAACATGTTATATTATATGTTTTATAGTAGGATGTAAATTAGATGAATCTTGTGGTTGGACTATATTTGACCAATTTGTATTGATGATATGGAGTAAGGAGTGAGATGGACTTCACTAGCTTACTGGTAACACAATGGTAGATGAAGGCAGTCCGATTAAGTGGTGTGTATGAATTTGATTGATCTATATCATTATTATTTATTATTTATAAAACTTTGGGCCAAATTATGTTTAGTGAGACATTATCATTTCATGAGTGTGATTCACATGTTTGTGTGATATCTTGCAATAAAATGAATTTCTATGATACATTGCATATTCAGTTTAGAATCATACAATACATGGGTATTGCTTGTCTCTCTGGATTCCCATGCCATCACTATCTACTCATACGTGAAGGGAGGGCCATTTCTTGATGGTATTAGTGTAGGGGATCATTGGTTCATGGTTGGTGTGGAAAATAACTTGGATGATGTTCTCCCTCGCCACAATAGTACTACTTATCAAGATAACACTTGAGATTGCCATAGATACTTGAGTTCAGAAACTATGCTTTCAGAGAGTGATGTATTTATATGTATATTATATTGTATTATACTTATCATTGAATATTGTCATTACGAGTTGTGATTACTTACTACTCTATTTGACAATGGTGGCTATACACTTGTTTTAGATATAGCTAAGTTATTGTGATTACTTTATTTATTTGATTTATGACATGTTCTCTCATGATATTAAAGATCAATATTATGTGATGTATTATGCTTGTTACTATTATCACACCTTGAGTATTTATTTTTGTCTCTATATATTCTTGTGGTGTAATCTATATTTGGTATATGTGTTTAATTTTTTTTTAAAAATCATGTTTTTTAATGTCTATCCCGACGGGGTTGTTATATATCATGTCAGTTGCTAAACTAGGCATGGTAGATGTATAAGGGAGATGGGAAATTGAAAATCAATTTGCTCAAAGTCCTATGGAAAAAATACACATAAGGGAAGGAGGAAATTCCACAAAAGTTTGTATCATGATGTGGTAAATAATTATAGGGTCCTTTCCCCTATGCTCAAGATACTCTTTGGGAAATATTTTTTCATCTTGAAAGTATATCATAGGTCACATTCCTCTTCACCCTCAGATTCGTGGGTTTCTAATAATTGGGATTTTCTAGGGTTTTTAGGGTTATTTTATGGATCATAGCATTTGGATCGATTGGAATCCATATTGAAACTATCATAAGGATGGCGTTGAGAAGAAAAATTATAAAAGGTAAATTGAAAATCCTTATGGTTGTTAGTTAAATCCATAACATTAGGATTGTTGGCATTAAATCCTTGAAAATATTGGTTGGATTTATCAGTGAATTCCTTAAAAAGTGGTGCATCTTGAAAACAACTAAAAGGCCTCTAGAAATATTTTGAAAATAGAAAATGTATAGGGCTATGAAAAAGGTGTTTGACAAGAGATACTTGTCAAACCAAAATCTATAAGAAGCTATAAATGGAAATGTGAGGACAGTCCAACCAGTGGTGAGATAGGGTTCACATTGGGTTCACTAAGATGTATGCATGGGATAAGATGACCAATATAACAATCCTTATTCTTTTTATAAACTAGAATACAAATAAGAGATCATAACATAGAGTCTACGTATACTTAGAAGACATAGTGACAATACTTGAGGTGGTTGTAGATCTAACATAGGGTAATCCACAATTAATATCTAGGGTATATGGTTCCAAATCCTAATCCTAAGTTATGGGATATGGGTCTAACTAGGTATCAAGATAAATCAATGATATATAAATGGTAACAAGGGTATGAAGGATATGATAAGGAAACCAAATGCAAAAAATTGATGAATAAGGGTAACCTATATCTAAGATAAAAAATATCACTAACCTACGCAAGAGATAAATGGTCTAATGGCAAATCACAAGTGGAGTATATGCAACTTATAATAGTAATGATAAGTTCACGTGCCCTATACCATACTGGCTTATTTAGTATAAGGACAGCTTAATCAAGAACAACACCATGCATGTTACTATAATAATAAGCAAAAAAAAAATATCTTCTAAATAAAAAAAGGAAAGTGAATAGGGATATAAAAAATTACCTTTGGATTAACATGCCAAAGCATAAATATACTCATTAGCTCTAATGGCACTTTACAAGAGATGTTTTAGGTGAAGACCTAAAATTGCAAGGTTGAAGACCTATAATTTAATAGTTGGGAAGTCCAAATACTATGGGGTGCCTCCTTGGTTCAACTCCTCCTATTGAGCTTCAAATACCTCAAGCAAGACTCAACATCCAAGAATAAGATTTTAACCTACAAATACTCCATTTATGACTTAAAGACATAAATGTGAGTGAAAATAGAATAGATGAGTGTTGTGTGTATTAGGAATGGTAATTATGACCTTGATATATACAAATCCAAACCTAAAAATAACCTAAAACTCTAATCCTATGATATTGGCCAGGCTAATATAGTATGAAAGATAGAGACAAACTTAGAATTGTATGAAAGATAGACTTAGTGTTTTATCAGCTAGATCGATATAATATGTGTAGTCATATAAAATGTACAAATTGGTAGTTTGAGTGTGGTTTGTGACACCCCATCCTTAGGTCCTTCTTGCATGCTCTTGTGATCCTTTTAGACACCTTTTTACTCATTACTAGTCATTTGGAACCTTCTAAACCCTGATTCCACCTTAGCCAGATAGTATTTCCTATGCCAATCATGTTCCCCTAGGTCCTGAGATTTTAGGACAGGAGTGTTGAACTTGAACTAAAGCATCGGGCACCAAATTGTCTCATTTTTGGTGCTCCTATCCTTTTGCACTTTGAGCCCCAATGGTAATTTTCATCCAATCCTTATCCTTAATTAGGTCAACTTAGTGCGACTACATCTGACCCATGACCAATATTTCCCTATAAAAACCCACTCAAAGCTCATTTACAAAGAGAGGTAACCAAACTTACAAAGAAAGTAAGAATACAAACAAAACACTAAGGTAAACTTCCATATTCTTTGCATATGGTCACCCAACACAACATTAAACATACTCAAACCCTCATACCAGTCCCTAACCACCTCAAACAATATCAAATTGGCATTTGCATCCACATCACATTATTGCACAAAACACACTAGGTGGGAGAACTACATATGGCTTGACCCCTCTTTAGAGTATTGGCATGTAAGTAGCGTGCCCACATAAGGGGTGTGGATTGCATGTTCAATACTTCTTACACACTAACACCCATCTCTCAAGTAATTCAAATATCATTTTATCAAGCATAATGAAGGGTTTAGGGTTTTGAGACAAAATCAACGTTACAATAATTTTCGTTGACAACCAACACTCAATTTTTATTAGGAGGCTCACACATGCACATTACAAAAACCCAAAATTTTTTAGGTGTCTGTGATCATTTTGGATAATAGTGGCAGGAATAGACAACAACACTAGACAACAAAGTGTCCACTTTTTGGCACTTTTATCCATTCATCAAACAAAACCTAGATTTAGGTCTATGACACCCTCCCAGTCTTGCACAACCATTTTCAGCCTCTATATCAGTCGCCTTAGTCTGTTTCCAACTATGTTATATTTATTCCTATTTATTGCTATTTTTTGTACTGATTTATAAATAGTTGCATAAATTAGGATTATAATTATTGCTATATTTTATACTAATTTATTAATCTAGACCCTTAACTAAATTAGGAATAAAAATCCATTATTCTAAAAAAAGTTAAATCATTTGGTGAACCTGACTTACTTTGTTTATGCACAAAACCCCTAGAAATTTTAAGAAAAATTCCTTGCCAATTTTAGCAGTATTTTTTTGATTTTTCCTGCATATATAAATCGTAATTTCACATTTAAATTTTAAAATTTACCATTTTAATTTTAAAAATTATTTCTTTCAAACCCTAGTTGTCTATACAAGGTCCTGGTATTTTTAAATCCTAGCCCAGGGTTTTGAAATTAAAATTTTGATTTTTGCACATTGGGTTGAATATTCCAATTTTATTAATCATGATTTATTTATGCAAATTTTTATAGTTTATTTTGCATGCTTATTTCCTTTCATTTGGCATGAATTCAAAAATGACATAAATACATATGTACATGCTCTTTTAAGACCAATTTAAATATATGTCATATTTCATTACTTATTTAACATGTTATCTACCTATTATATGTAATTCAATTAAGAATAAAATCCTTACATACTTAGAAGATCCATCACATAAGCTAACAACCACCTATCAAGTTTTAATGTCATATCTTATGCACAAGAAAGAATTTCCTTCTCCTCCTCTCCCCCAAGAGGGTGATAACTACTTTAACCCTAACCAAGTCCATGCTATCACCCCTCCAAAAGTTGAGGCAACCTATACTATTGTTCCTAATGCATACATTTAGCCTATAGCTTCTTCAAACCCTCTTCAACATAAGTGTTTAAATGTTCAATCAGAAGTAACTAGGGTTTGCACTTGTGAGACTCTAAGGGATCAAATCATCAGTATGAGAAAGTTAATTTTAGATTTGTAAACACAAAATCAGCTATTACATGAAAAGATCACAAAATTATAAAATTAGATTATAATACAAAAGCTTCAAAGGCACCCCAACACCAATCATGTATATGCACCTTTACCTAGTGAATTGGTTGCAAGCAATGTTACATATCAAAACAAGAAATCACAACAAAGTAACTCTATAACTAGTGGTTTAAAAAGCATTAAAAGATCAAATAAGATTTCTAGTGTGGTAATAAGGAAAAAAATTAAATCTAAATTGACCAAACTACCTCCTCTACATCTAGTGAGAAGATCTATATATTATTGTGCATATCATAGAATGCATGGGCATCACATAGATTCATGTTTGGCATTGAAAAAACATATACAACATATATCTGATAATGAGGACCCTATACAAGGTGAATCCATCAATCAATCCATAGTGACACAAGAACACATTCACAAAGGGTCAAATTCAGAAACAATACAAAAGTGGTTACCAAAGCGTAACTCAGAACAACAAAAGTATCAAAAAGCAAAATCAGAGAAAGAAACAATACCACAAGCATAGGTAAAACATGGAAAAGATGCAAATATACCTCTCCAAAATGAGGCTTAACTATAAAATCAATATGGGTTTGGTCAAAAATATCTACAACAGTTTGATTATCAATGCCAAGGGTTGGGCAAACATGCTCAAGGCATCACTACTCCTATTCTAATAGTTGATAATGTTTGTCACCAAGGTTTGGAATTTATTGAACATCCTAAGGAAAATCATTCATAGACATAATTTATCAAAAGAAAAGATCCAGATACAATAAAAGTCAACACTAGCATTTTGTTGGTTCAAAATTAAGATTATAATGATGAGTGGAACAATACATGTTATTATGATTTCCAAGATACCAACAATGAATCCAAATATTCATTGTCATATTTGAAGCCATTGCCTCTTACTTCACAATCATGCATGATTCCTTAGTTTGATATAGGACACTAGGACAAGGAGTCTCTTCCGAGACTCATTAGTTAGTATCATTTTTTCTTAGCATACTTGTATATAGCTTCTTTCTACTTGCTTGTACATAATTTTTCAGCTTACTTTCTTGTACATAGTTTCCTTATGTTTAATTATACGTAGCTTATTTCAAAATACCAAAAAAAAATATAACATGTCAGAATACAAAAAAATTCAAATAACTCGAAACACCAAAAACACTTTTCAACTATATGCATTATCCATGCTTTACATTTCTACTAACATGCTAGACTTACATTTTGTTATTCTATGCTATTGTTTATCAATTTATCTACATTACCATGCTTCACTTGATCTTTTTTGAGTGTGTGCAGTGGCACCCAAATCCTTGATTGCTTCACTCTACCCTTTGAGGGGGCATCCTACTTTCACATTTGAGACATACATCGACATATCTACCCATCGGGGGCATCTTCTACATGACTACACCATCTAGGTTATGTCATTCTCACACCACACACTCTAGTTATCATGTTGATGTATATTACTTACTAGCTTACATAGATTATTCTTTCAACACTCACTAATATATAACACTTGTGTATTTCTTAGCATCTACCTAATCTTGTACTACATGTCTTGCATACTTTCACTTCTTGCTTTGATCAGTTAGATGCGATAGTATTTCTAGCAATTACATGCCTTCCTTTCTTGATTTTAGTAGTTAGATGTGATTGCATTTCTTAGTTCTTATTTTGTTACTTGTGTTTATCTTAGGACATTTGCCAATGTCCTTTGCTTAACTCTTGTATGTGCTTGTGGCCCTCATGCTAGTCTTGCTTATTTGAAATTATATGTGTATGTGGGCATTTAAACATGCCTTGTATGCTTGCTTTCCTAGTTTAAGTGACATGTTCCCATGCCCCTTATTTTCTTGGCCTCTTGGCCTCTTTTGTATGCTTCCTGCTTCTTACCTTACGTGTTTGTTTGTTTGTTTTCTTCTCAGTTGTTTGCAATGCCATGATCCACATCATGTATTATCTTGCCTTATTCAATGCCATGATGGAAATCATGCTTCATCCCTCCTAGAAAACTAATAACTAACCATATTTATAATTTTAGTTTAGTATACTGCACATGTTATTACATTGTTACATTTATCTAGACATACCCTTGTTGATCTAACAATCTCCAATACAAAATATGCTATATCTTGAGACATATTTTGGTTAATCATTGCTATATCATGTATTTTGAAGCATAACACACTTGCAGGGTTCTTTCTTTTAAGGGAAGTCATTGCAGGGTCTTCATTCCTACCCTTAGAATAGGGGGAAACAAATAAGGGTTTTGTCACAGAGATCAGAGCCTTCTACTAGTCAAAAAACAATTTTTAGAACAATCACAATAACAATCAAAGTTTAAAATATGTAGAACAGACCAAAAAAATAGTGACGAATATAAAATAGTCATAAAAAATAGTAAAGGACAAGAGTACCAGAATTGGACAACAACACTAGACACCAAAGTGTCCACTTTTTGGTACTCCTATCCAAATAGCCAAAAACCTAAAATTTTCAAAAATAGATAGAAAGGTAAGGTCAATTATAGTTTTGTCAGCTATAGTTTAGTTTAGATTGGGTAGTTTCAGTATAGTTTTACTCAAATTATCCAGATATAGGGGGCATCATGTGCGGCATGATGGCTCTCGATTCCAGTTTCATATTAGACAATTGGTACAACTTCCATATTAGAATCCATGTTACAAACACCAGTGATTAGGGGCAATGTGCATGACACATTTGCCTTCTTTTATTTCTAGTTCATTGTATTACCTAGGTAGTATTAGTAGTTGCATGCCTTATTCCATCTACAGATGGTTGACATCATTTTGAAGTGGCTTTCATATAAGCTTAGTTCTCAATTTTGGAGTGGCTTTCATACAAGCTTAATGTCCACCTTTCAGAGTGGTTAAGATTGGCCTTATTCTTAGTACACATTCAGTTAACCATGCCACATTATCAAATTATAGAGTATTCATGGGCTTTAGGATCCATCTCATACAACACACATTCATATTGATATCAGTTCATAGTTCACACTTAGTGGGCAAAGATGGAGCCAAAGGAATAACTAGCCTTTACATTATTGAACCACCTACTCAGATGGATTGGACACACAATTCAAACATTGATTAACACATGCATGACCACATAGCTTCACTTAGTGGGTGATGATGGAGCCAAAGGTCCAACCTTTATATTATTGAGATACCCTTGGAGAATTGAACACTTAGCTCCATTCATGATATTTGTCTTGGTATAATACATACCCAACATCACTCAGCATCACTCAGCATTACTCAACATCACTCAGCATCACTCAGCATTACTCAACATCACTCAACATCATAACAGGTTTTGTATTGGTTTTCATACCCATTGAGGTGTATTCATTCCTTTCTCAACCTTTCTCTTTTACCTAGCTTTTGTACATTCTTATTTTAGACATAGCATGTCTAATAAGAACTGATCTACTCCTTGTTGTCTCTTACAAATTTATGCTTCACACTATGCTTTCTCTATGACCACTCAACATCACACATATGTATGGGATTTACTATTGCAGGTAAGGTTCAGGTACACTTTCTATCTTTCCTTTATCCTAACATTTCACTTTGTTGCATCATTATAATAAAGGGGGCAAATGTAGTTATATAAAATGTCCAAATTAGTAGTTTGAGTGTCGCTTGTGACACCCCATCCTTAAGTCTTTTTTGCATGCTCTTGCGACCCTCATAGACACCATTTTTCTCATTACTAGTCATGTAGAACCTTATGAACCTTGATTCCACCTCAACCAGATAATATATCTTGTGCCAATCTTGTTCCCCCAAGTCTTGAGCCTATAATATAGGAGTACCAACTTAGACTATATCACTGGGCACTAAAGTGTCCCATTTTTGATACTCCTATCCTTTTGTACTTTGAGCCCCAATGGTCATTTTCATTCAGTCCTTATCCTTAATTAGGTCAGCTTAACATGAATAAATCTAACCCATGACCAATAGTTCCCTATAAAAACCCACTCAAAGCTCATTACAAAGAGAGCCGACGAAACTTACAAAGCAAACAAGAATACAAACAAATCACTAAGGAAAAATTCTCTTTTTTTGCATACGATCACCTAACACAGAAGCAAACATACTCAAACCCTCATACTAGTCCCTAGGTACCTCAAACACTATCAAAGTGGAATTTGTATTTACATCTACATCACAATATTTCACAAAGCACACTAGGTGGGAGAACTATAGATGGTTTGATCCCTCTTTAGAGTATTGGTATGTAGGTAGAATGCCCATACAAAGGGTGTAAATTGCATGTTTAGTACATCTCACACACCAACCCCACCTCTCTCTCAAGTGATTCAAATATAATTTTATCAAGCATAATGGAGGGTTAGGGTTTTAAGACAAAATTATCTCTATAATGAGTTCCATCGACAACCAACACTTGATTTTTCATAGATAAGCTCACACAGGCACAATGTAAAAAATTAGAAAGTTTTAGGCCTCTGTGATCAGTTTGGACAATAGCGGCGGGAACAAACAATAGCACTAGACACCAAAGCATCCAATTTTTTATGCTCTTATCCTTTTGTCAAATGAAATCTAGATTCAGGTCTATGACACCTTCCCAATCCTGCACAACCATTTTTAGCCTCTGTATCAACTGTGTCAGTCTATTTTTAGCTAAGTTATATTTATTCCTATTTATTGATATTTTTAGAAAGGTGAAAAAGATAAATAGTTTTACAAATTAGGACTATAATTATTGCTATATTTTGTATTGATTTATTAATCCATGCCCTTAACTAAAATAGAAATAAAACTCCATTATCCTCAAAAAAGTTAAATCAGTATGAAAGATAAATATAAACTTATAACTATATTGGCTAGGCCAATATAGTACAGGGATAACCATGCATGAAATAGACTGTATTGGCCCAAATGATACAATATGAATACAAGGTAGTTAATATAACTGAATAGAAAGGAGATGAAGAAGGAAGACATAACAAGACTTATAGGAGGTCAAATTGATAGTAGTGAAGGTATGAAAAATAATATGCAAAAATCTCTTGCAAATTACCATGAATTGAACCCACCCATTTCTTAGTGCACTCTTTAGGACATGCACCCAGGGATATTGACACACCAATAATTACTACAAGATAAATCATTAGTAAATGATAAAGATGAAAAATATCATGTGTATATACAAATCACACCTAAGGTTATATTCACTTGATCATCGCTTGGAAAACTTATCAGTCTCTTGGAACATTATTAAAAAGGCATACATACATCTAAAATCTTTAAGGATTAGCCATAAAGTAGTCCATAAAGCTAAATACAAATACACAAAGTCAAAGTTGCATGGTTCTAATTATCAAAGGTTAAAAGAAATAAATATATTCTAGATTATTTGTGATTTTGCACATATAGACATAAGTGGGAGAATTAATTATTGTTTGAGCCCTATTTAAAGTATTTAAATGTAATAAATACTCATCCATTTTGTAGGGAGTGCTTGGGGTTATCCAATCCAAAAATACTAACCCATTTTTAAGGGCATCTTGTGGTTAATCAAGGTTTGGATAAAAGAGACAAAAACCATGTATTATTGTGTAGGATCAAAGAAGTGAACACACACAAATCAGATTGCAGGTGCAGATGCAACCTCCCAAAAGTAAGCAATACTCATCCATTCAACATGGAGTGGTTGGGGTTCTCCAACCCAAAATACTAACCCTTTTTCAAGGACATCTCATGGTCAATAAAAGAAAATTAGGGTTTGTATGAAATAAACAAAAAAACATGTGTTATTTTATAGGATTGAAGAAGTCCACACACATATAACCATATAGTAAACATAGGATTAAAACACCCAAAATTTGTAGAACCCCATTATGTGTAGGAACATTGTCAGTAAACCCTGATAGTGCTAGTCACCACAAGTGTTTAAATTTTTTAGAAGTGTCTAGGAAGGTTTTAAACCATTGTTCCAGGTCTAAGCTACTAGTGAAGCACATACAGAGCATTTATAAATCATATAATATCTTTTATAAGGAATAAACCATCAAATCATCTAATTACATCATCCCTCTCTTGTCTTATCATTTATAAATTAATTAGTTGTGATATCAATTAGCCCCTTTAATTCAAAATTTAGTGTTTATTGCCATATTTTCTATAATTTAAATTAGTGCATAGTTTCCAGCATTTAATAATGCTTAGGAATAAAATAAGAAAAATACCTTCATGTGCTTATCTCCCCTTAGTTTGACTACATTCTTCATCTAGACTTGACACAATGACACTTGACTTATGTTGTGTAAATATTCTTCTAGCCACTTGGTATATGTTATTTGCCATGTTAAAATGGCCCTTGTCATTTGATTCTTTATCCCATTCTAAACACTTGCACAAATATCATGATGATGAAAACATATTTTTAGGATGAAAGGTCTTGATACACACACACACACACACACACACACACACACACACACACACACACACAACACAAAGGCCTTCCATCCTAAAATACATTGAGTTTTAAGAGAAGTAGTCAGTTGTTTGGAATAGTCTTCTCTTCCTCTTTATTTTGCCCCTTGATTTTTTGGCCTAATATTGATTCCTTTTATGTGTGTTGATGTATACAATTTATTTTCCTTTATCTTTATTAGTGAAGACATATTATTTTTATTTTTCAATGTTAGAGGTTTACATATCCATATTTTACACACATGCTTCTCATGGTATTTCTTTGAGTGGGTGAGATGTAGGATATTAGGCTATATATGGTTAAGGATTTTTAGATTATTTGTAGCTAATTTCTTACTTTCACTCTAGGGGCATGCTCACAATGATGGTATTCCCTACATCAAGGGCATCTCTATATAACATCTTTTCTACTGTGAAATCTTTCTTGATTTCCATTTATCATATTGATTCATTTAAATTAGTTTATTCCATATATCTTAACATTAAATCCATATTATGTGTTACATGAATATGTACATTATATTATTTCATATTACATGGCTGCTTTGCATGTTATCTTGCATACCTTTTGGTTTATATTTCCATTTTACTTATCACTTGATTCCATTTCATCCACACTTTTACTACTAAACATGTGTGACTCATTGTTATACCTAGCCCTCTTAGGGGTACACTCCTACATTGGGACGTATCATTTATCCCCATCTTATTTTTCCATTGGGGGTATCATACCCTTCACTATCTACTTAAACTTATAACTATCTCCTTATCATTTAAATATGGAGCTTACATGAGGGTATATTATCTTTCCCTCTTGTCTTGGAGCATATTTATTATCCCTTGCCATTTAGGGAAACATATCAACTTTTCCTATATTGGACACTACATGACTATAATGCGTATATACATTTCTCTTTATCTTTAGGGGAATCATACCCAAATTATCTCCTAGAACCTTATTCATATTATCTTATTTTATGTGAAGCTTCGCTACTGCCTTGTGGTATTAAATTGGCAGACTCATATGACTTGAATCACACTCTTACATATTGTCACATTATTGTTATTATACTTGATACATACATAGTTATATCCTATACACATTGGTGTCCATAATTTATACATTGTAAATGGGTGCATCATAACTAAGGGTTCATCATGCATTATTATTATTATTCTATATCTTACACCAATGATGACACTATCTACATATTATAGGTTATAGGGGCATACCCACAATTATTTTAATTAGCTTAATTGATCCCATCTATGTACTATATGTCATTTAGGGGAAATAAATCTTCATACCTCTCCATGACTTACACTTAAATTACTTAACGGGGCATCACACCCACATATATTTATCCACAAGCTTTATTGATACATATTATCTTATATATGAAACCTCTCACACCTTTGTGTCTTGTGAATTTTACACAATCTCCATATCAGGTTTTGACATTATCTCACATACACCTTAACATACTTGGTTTTAAAACATGACACATACATTTTTATACCTTTCCACATTGGGGTATACTATTTACCATTACACTTTCCTATTTGGTGCATTACGCTATGTTATCTATATGACATGGTTCTATATGAACATATTATTTGTCCATCTCTCATGTCATAATCATAGTATGGCATGTTGTTGCTCCAATATCCTCCAGTATTTCACCCTCATATGAGGATGCACACATATTGAGCTTTATAATATATTATCTATAATACATGGTTTCATATTGATATACTACTTTTCCATCTCTCTTATAGTGAGGCATGTAGTGTCCCCCTTCATCATATCATTCTCATATTAGGATGCACACACCTATCAATATTTGCTTGATGTTATCTATATAAATAGTTTCTCATGGATGTAATACTTGTTTATCTTCTCACTCATAAGTGGGACATGTTCCATTCTATCACTTTAGATCCTCGTACTCCCTAGAGTTATATTTTTCCATGGATTTTTACATAATGATATCTAATCTATATTGTTACACCTTAACATTTTTATTTTGTATATTACTATTGCACCTTGCATGGTGATATTTTATGATAGATACATATATGTGATTGTATGAAATCATAAGTGTTAATTTTAAAACTTTTGAGATGAGTGATTTTAGGAGTAGGTTTTACAATCCCTCACCTCAAAAGGGGGACATATATCCAAATATTTGATGCATATTTTTAACATTTATTAAATTTATTAAGTAAAAAACATTGAGAAAATAATATAAAGTGAACTTGAGCAAACTAAATGCACCAAAAATGGTCCATTTGTTTACTTCATTTATCAAAAAGTGGATAGGGTTGATGAAACTCCTGAAGAAGTGATAATTATGTTAAAAATTTGTTGTAAACAACCTGATTTGGTATTATCCTTGTTTGTACAACACTTTTTAGGTTACTTTGCATATATGGACTATCAATTGTAAATACAAAAATTATTAGCTCATTCTTCTTGGTCTTACACCTTCTTGTCAACTTCATTTGCTTATGCAAACTTTCATTTGGGATTTATTGATGTTTTTTGAGTCTATCAAAGGAATCCATGTACCTATTCTTTTATCTTTGAAAATTTTATGTGTTTAGGATAGTGCCAGTAATATCAAACTATGTTGGCTACTGGTAGTGTCTGTCATTATTGATAGTGTCCTAATGTATATTTTAGGTCTATTTTAGGGCATGCCACTGTCTAGGGCAATTTATTTTACATTTTGGATCTTTTCAATTCAAATTCTATGTGCTAATAGTTCCATAATTCAAATTTGAGTTCCCTATATATATATATAAATCCCTTTGGATCATTTTAAGGAAAATAAGTTATTGATTAAAAGAGACATATTGTTTTAACTATTTAAGACTTAGTGAATGTAAATCCTAGGTTGCTAAGGAGGATGAGTATAGTAAATTAGGATAGAAATATGCAATAAATATAGCCATTTATTTGTAATAGAATTGAATTAATTTGACCTTTCTAAAAATAACAATAGACAATGTAAACAAGTACTTAGCTAGAAAGTGACTAAAATGGGAGATCTAAAGGCTACAAACTTAAACAAAAGTTGATTCAAGTGTCATGAATAGGATCCAGGTGTCAAAACCCTTCATGGTTAGTATCAACCTAATGGGAGAGTAGTGCCATATGGCACTAGTGTCCTTATTCTAGTGGTAGTGTCATCTGTGCATAACTATTCTAAGCTTCTAAGTGCACCTATGTCTGGGTTTGCCAAGCCTATTCCTATGTGCATGAGTTTTGGATCTCTATAGATGACCTATTTTGACTAATTTTATGTGAAAACCCTAAACCTATATGTTTTAGGGGATTAAATTGACACAAGTAGTAAAGTGTGTTGTTAGTGCGATAGGCTGGACATCCTCAACACCCTATTGTGATGAGAGTTGTCTACATACCAATACTCCAAAGAGGGATCAAGCTTTATGTAGTTATCCCGACCTAAGTTTTGGTACAAGTGCAAGTGTAGCTAGTATGAATGTTTTCTTGAGTGCTTTAAATGTGCTTGAGACTGGAAACTTGAGTAATTTGAGCTTAGGAATGTTGTAGATGGATGTATGCAGAAGTAGGGTAAAATATGATTTGATAACCTTGATTGTGCACAACTTATTTTGAGTTTGTGTGTAATTTGCATCTGATTTCCATCTACTCATTAGAGGGCTAAAATTCATGTATATATATACTATTTTGGTGCTTGTTCAGGTCTTGAAATAAATATAGGCTGACCCTCGATGAAAAAGGAGGGAAAAGGACAATAACACCAAACCTGAGACATTAGTAGCATGGGGTGATACTATCCCTATTATGGTGCTAGTGTCCAAGTGGTATAACCTGAGGCCCTAAGGGCTAGGATGACAAAGTGAGGGTTTGAGACTACTTTAGTGATGTTTAGGGATGCTTGTGGCCCACACAAAGGTTGGATAAGTGTCTAAATAAGCCCTAAGACAGGTCAAGGGATAATATAGGGATAAGAGGTCTCAAATAGTACTCTTAACACTTAAGTGTCATTTTTGGGTGATTACACATACAAAGATAAAATACACATTTAGTTTATAGTTATTTTAAATCTCAAGTTTCTAACGGGTAAAATTTAAATTGCATATTTGTACCAAAGGAGAAGCTAGGTGAAATTTTATTTATAGTTTCATTCACATTATTTTGGTACACACACATGTTAGTGGGAGAAATACATGTGGTTTGATCCCTCTTAAGAGTATTGGCAATATAGGCAACACTCAACTATTCATTAGGGAGTGGCTGAGGTTATACCAACCCACCCCTTCTAACTCATTTTTCAAGTCATCTTGGTGTTGAAGTGTAAGGTAGGGATTTGAAGCAAAGAGAAGGAAACAAATATATACATAAGGGTGAAGGCAAATGAATTTATAAGAATCATCTGTAAGCATGATCACATGAATCTAAACAATCACTCGCCGACATAGTCATTCTAGACACTACCGTTGTATGTATTTAAGCTTCACCAATAGTGTCCTAAAGAGTTTTAACAATTTGTTTCTTGATTTGAGACATCACAGAGCTAATACATAGCTATATTGATGACTGTGACAAAGGTAATGAGTAAATATAAGATAGAAATTAGTTAATTTCCTTCTCTCTGCTATGTGCTTAATCATTTATATATTTAGTAAGTATAATCCATCTTCTTTAAACATTCAAATTTATGTAGTTAACGTATTATCTTATGGAATGTGAATTTCAATAGTTTTTTCCTAAATCCCAAATAAGTTAAAACATTACAGTGAATTATCTTAAGCACTAAAAACCCTATGTTTTTTTGTCTTAGGGTTTCATTCCGCCTTGTTAGGGTTTCATTTTTCTTTTATTAAGGGTTCAGATTTTATTTTTGATTTCCCTTTCGTTGGTGTCTATTTATCCTAGGGTTTCAATTATTGATTGTTAATCCTTAAAACACTCAAGTTACATGTTTCCCTTATCCTACGAGTAGGCATGTGCTTGTATTCCTTTCCATCCTAGGGTTTTATGATTTTTATACGTAAATACATCCCCAAAATATTACTGTCTCCTCTTATTGATTCCTTATTATCTACCCATGTTGTACCTTATAGTTATGCCAATGAGCGGACAAATGTGGATGTAGATGATCATGCTTATGTGCATAATGACAGTGCTTATGTAGAGAATGACCTTGTTTGTGTGTGTAAAGGAAATGACTATGTTGATTATGATTATGATGATATGTAAAATTGGTATGCTTGTGATACATCTTTATACAATGGTAGTGCAGAAGAAGTAGACCAAATAATGCTATAATTCAAAAAAATGATCTTCCTTACCCCTCTTTATATATTTCCACTAGTTATGAACTAAACAAGAAGAATAAAAAATGAATTAAATAACATACTTATTAACCCTACTAAACTTTCAATTAAGAAACATGGTAGAATAAATAAATGGGTAGATGATACACATGTTTTTTCTCATGTTGTCTTACCTTGAAATGATATTTTTAGTGACACACAATGTGATGATCCCCTTTTTCTTAAAATGAAATTTGATGATCCTCCTTATCTTGAAATGAAATGTGATGTTAATCCTTTTATGGCTATGAAGTGTGGTGATGTTTCTAACACATGCATTTCTATTGATATGAAATGTGATAATCTTTATAGGAAATGCAATGATAATGATGTTTATGATGAATATTTTACACCTATGTTTAAGATAGATGGTGAGATGAAACCTATGAATGAATCTTTAAAAACCATAACCATGCCTAATATCCATGTAGTGTCCATGATACATGATATAATTCAACTTCAAAATCAAGTTGCTACTTTAACTTTGGAATCCAAGTCACATAAGGCTAAATTTGATGACAATTTCATACCAGAGCAACCTATAATACAAAAGGTATTTGACTATCCTTATCACAAATAATTTATTATTACTTAATTTAGATTAATTGATGGACATGGAGATCCTCATGACCACATTACATGTTATGTCTACTCTTTTAGAGATTATTTATGAAATAAAAGACTTTTATTAAAATCATTTTATCGAAGTTTAACAGGTGAGGCCTTGGATTGGTATTACAATCTACCCATTGAATTACATGTTAACATCTCATTTTAACAAGAGTAAGAGTTACATATTAACATTAGAACATCTCCAAAGCCTTCAACAAGGTTAACATGAGCTTATAGATGACATGCACTTTTAGGTTGAAAAGAACATTACGTTATTTAATGTATCAGTCCCCAAATTTGAAAAAGTAATTTATCATTAGTAAGGGTAATTTACCTCAACTTAAGGAGTTAACACTTTATAATTATCACACTCATTTTTAGAAAATTTAAATGGGTCTAGTTACTTGTGATACTGACCGTGCACAAGCACGTATTTATGTCTCTAATTTTACTAGTTACCAAAAGTCACTAACTTTAAGCCTTCAAAATGAATCTTCATCTACGAAGGATGATCCAATAAAGATAATTCATAAGAAGGAAGTTTTAAAGAAGACAATTAATAAAGAAAATTCAACAAATTAGATAATTCATAAGAAGCATATTCACAAGCATCCTACTCCTTCAAATGTGAATCAACCTATTTGATTTGATAAATTCAATGATGAATCAAGTGTTATTTTATGAACACTCCTTGATAATAAGCTAAGCCTTCTCATGACAATCACCTTTAACATCATCTAACATGAGTAGAGGAAGGATCATTTTGTAACTATGATATTATCAAGGGGCATAGGGATAATTGTTATGAATTGTAAAATAAGATTGAACAACTTGTGGATAAGGGTATTATTACATTACAAAATATAAAAATATTACCACAAGGTTGGCTTATCCATCTTATTTCATTGCACATTATAGGAAGGTCGAGGTATCCTAGGAAGTTCTTAAAAAGGAACCAATGGTCAATTGATCTTTTATAGAAGGTAATAATAGAAGAAGATCTTATTCTCATTCACATTCTATGAATTGATGTATCCCAGGAAGTTTTTAAGAAGGAACCTAGTTTAACATTTTAGGACTTAATGAATGTAAATCATATGTTTGTTAAAAATCTAAATAGACTAAATCAAGGTAATAACATGTAATATATACAACTACTGATTTGTTATAGAATCGACTAGCTTCGACTTTTCTAAAAATAACAATAAATAATGCAAATAAGAACTTACCTAGAAAATAACTGATATGGATGATCTAGGTGCTAAAAACTAAGGTGGAAGCTAGTTTGAGTGTCACAAATTGGATCTTAGTGTTACAACCCCTCTTGGAAAATAGTGCCATAATTGTATAGTAGCAACAATAATGGAAAAATGGTGGTAGTGTACTGATATTGGTGGTAGTGTCCTCTATACAGGTTTATCCCAAACTTCTGGGTGCACTTATGTCTGGATATTTGAGGTTTGTTCTTGCATGCATGAGTTTTGAAACTATGTATTTTGCCTATACTGATTGATTTAGTGAGCAAACTCTAATCCTCCTTATTGTTAGGGCATCTATTTGGCATGAGCTGAAAAATGTGTTTGTTAGTAGGGTAGACTTGACATCCTCAACACCCCATTATGAATAAAGTTGCCTATATACCAATACTCCAAGCAGGGATCAAGACTAATGTAGTTATCCCAACCTAAGTGCTGGTGCAAGTGCAAGTGATGCTAGTATGATAGTGGCTTTGAGTGCCTTGAATGTGCTTGAGATTTTAAATCTGGATAATATAAGCTTAGGGATTTATAGATGGTAGTATGCAAAAGTAGGGAATAATAGGGATTGATATCCTTAATTGTTCACTTGTTCTAAATTTAAATGTGTATTTTGCATCTAATTTCCATCTAGTGGTTAGAGGGATAAAATTCATGTATATGTATTATTATAGTGCTTGTGTGGGTGATAAAAGATGTTTAGGCCAACCTTAGGAAGTTCTAGTTTTGAAAAGATATCTCTTTGGGATACGATAGGGCAAAGGACATTAGTGCCATTTTTGGGGATACTAGTGCCATGTGGCACTAATGTCCTTGTTATGGCACTAATGTACAATTAGCATAACACTAGGAATGAAAAGCCATGATTAGGAAATGAGGGTTTGGGACTACTTTGGGGTTGGTTAGGGATGCTTATGGCCCACACAAAGGTTGGATAAGTGTGATAATAGTATCTAAGATAAGTATAGGGCTAAACTAGGGATAGGTAGTCTCAAGTAACAGTGTTAACACTCAAATACCACTTTTGGGTGATTACATTTTCTCTTACTTTATTCTAGAAATACAACAAAGAAAAATGACTAAGATAAAAGAAAAAGAAGTGTAGCTAGACTTACCTAGGAGGTGAATCTTGTGAAGCTGGGTCTAAGTATGTGAAGCATGCTCCAATGCATGTTCTACAAATGAAACATTCATAAATCAATCCTTACTTAAGAGATATCAAAAGCAAAAGATTAAACTGAGTAAAGAGATAAGAAATATGAAAGGAATGAATACACCTCATTGGGTATGTGAACCAATGCATAGACCTGATGACAACCTATGTGTGTGTGTGTGTGTGTGTGTACATTGATCAAGTGATGAATAAATTGGACTTCATTGATAGTTCACTCAATCTTCATGTGTGGGTGGCTCAAGAATTTAATCCATTTTTGAATCCATCATTACCCACCCCTACTTGGTGGATTATGATTTATGAATAACTTAGATTAGACTAATAGTGTGTCCAACCCTCTCATATAGGTGGCTCAATAAATCAAGTAGGATATGAATCCATCATTTCCCACCCATGTGTAGTAGATGCATCTAAAATTAAACTGCACTTAGTAACTATAAATTTCTCATTGGGTATGTCGGCTCTACGGCCACTTGAGTACATTAGGTGGCTTCAAGCCACTCAAGAATGCCAACCACTATAGATGGAGTAAGGCATGAAATGAGTGCACAACCTAGAATATGATATAAAGCATATAAAATATAGAGAATGACATGTAATTTATGATTCCATTTGATCAACTAGTGTGTAAGTGAGCATATGAAAATAATGTGTCACACACATACCCCTAGATATGATATCTAAGCATATGGATCCTGGACTAAGTTGTATTAATTTGTATTTGGGTATTTGAACTAAATATGGGAATGGTCATGCTATGTATGATGCCCCAAATCTAATCAAAATGATATGAATTTGAGATGAAATATTATGAATATGAACAAAACTGAGCAAAAATGATAAATTTGTAACTGAATTTATGCAATCCTTTACTATACTTATACTTTTCTTGCCAATATGGGGTTGTTTAAAACTGAAGCTACTAGATAGTAGCACCATGTCTTAGATAGTTGCGACATTTTTGAAAATATGGTGCTAATGTCCTAATCTAGGTACTAGTGGCCTTCTAGTTTGATTTCTATGCAACTGTACTACTTTGTGGGTCACTGATTTCCATTGCATTTACTTGAGTCTAATTTTTGTAATCTGAGCTTGTGTGCTAAAAAATGTACTGTGAATGCACTCTAGTATCCTGATCTCTGAGACAAACCCATGTGACTGTGCCTATTTTGAGGGGAATTGCTGAACTTGTGCAAGAACTATCCTTAAAAGAAAAAGGTCTGTAAAATGTGTGTTAGCCAGAGCATATATGATATTTGTGTAATAATCCAATACAATGTGCATACATAACATAAAAATGAAAGATAATCTAAGCATAAGTTTGTAATGTGTGATGTATGTTATGTCTAACATTCTCAAGGGTGTCAAGATAGATATAAAAATGTATGTAATAGTAAATATGAGTAATAATTGAGTAGCTACCTAGGGGGATGGGGCATGATGTTCATCAAGACACGCAAATAGGAAGGGTAGATGCATGAGGTCCCTCATGGCATTAAAATATGGTGTGTAACAAGCAAAGACAAGTGTCATGGTCATGATGCATATAAGAAAGCATACATACAAAACACACAAGGCACATAAAGTAGGCCAAGGGGCCATAATATAATGGACATGGGCACATGTCACTAAATATGAGAAAATGAGACATACAAAAGACATGTTCAAATGTTCACATACACAAACAACAAGCAATTTGGCTTAGAGCCACATAGAAAAACATGTTGAAATGTCTGCATATGCAATTAGGAGGCACACACAAGGACATGGGCAAATGTCCAAAGCATACATATTATGAAAAGAAGTGGCATAGAGCCAGAGAACAATGACATACTCAAATGCCCTCGAATAAAAGAAGATAGAGATATAATCAAGTCAAAACTAGGTAAGCTAGAATGAAATTATGCATAAATATGTAATAAAAATTTGTGTAAGAGCTAGGATGTACATATGTTGAGTTTAAAAGACTAATAGTCAGTAAAAAATATGAATAAGAGTAGCATGTTCAATGTCAAGATATAACAATGTTAAAGCTGGGATGTAGAGTATAGAAAGGTAGAACTTGGAAATCAAAACTATATATAGGATTCCCTAAAGTGGGTGAATGTGTCAAGTGAATACCCATGTATCAGTGTATATGCCCCTAGTGGGTAGATATTAGCAAGTCTAGATTGGTGTAGTGGATCTGAATCTTGTAGCAATCTGCAAGCACTGGACAAGAATAAGTGAAATATGTATGTATGATAAATTTGACTATAATAAGATAGCTAGCATGTGGAATGTCTAAAAAATATAATAAATGTAAACATAACAATGCTTACAATCTAAAATTTTATGTTTTCTGTGTAATTATTTGAATGTTTTTATATTTTTGAAATATTATATTGTTTTTGTATTTCTAGATATAAGCTATGTACAAGAAATATGAAAAATAAATTTTTGTTTTTTTTTTAATATGTAAAATCTCCTTAAATACATGATGTTCAATGTGTTTTTGATTGCCTTGCCATCAATTAAAGCTAGACGATATACTTTTGGGCTAAACTTTTCTATGATTATGTACAGTCCAAGCCAATTTGGTGTAAACTTTCCTTTATTCTCTTCCTTGGCATTTATGTTTCTAAGATTTTATTTTAAAACCAAATCATTGACTTTGAATTCCCTACATTAGACACAATTATTGTAGGTCCATTGGATTCACTTTGATATAACCTAAGATGCTCTGTGGCTTGAATATGCATGTGATCCAACTGTTCTAATTCATGGAGATGTCTCTCTCTATAGTGATCATCCGTGATTAGCCCTTTTAAGGAAACCCATAAGGATGGGATTTCTAACTCCAATGGGGTAAATAATTTTGTGTCATATACTAGTGAATATGAAGTAGCTCCTATCAGTGTGCATATATTAGTGCGATAAGCCCATAGTGCATAAATGAGTTGATTGTGCCAATCATCACTAAATTTAGTAATTGTCTTACTGAGGATACTATTTATTATATTTTTTATTGCTTATGATTGACCATTACCCTATGGGTAATACTAATTATAGAATGTGTGTTAGATTTTATATTTAGTGAAAAATTTATTCACTATTTTATTTTTGAAAGAGGTTCCATTATTCATGATAATGGCTGTTCGGAGGCCAAAATGGGAAATAATATTGGTCATGAGGAAATGATGTATAGCTTCTCCCATTGTGGATTTTAGTGGGATGTATTCCACCCATTTTGTAAAATATGTTGTAGCTATGATAATGAATTTATGACCCCCTACAGAGGGTTTATCTTACCATTTATATCAAAACCCCATAACATGAATGGCTAAGGGGATATGATAGGTTATAGCTGTTTTGAAGGGACATGGTGTAGGTTTCCATGGCATTGACATTTATCACATAAATTGGCATATTCCTAGCATTCTTGTTTCATGGTTGGCCAATAGTAACCTTGCCTGAGTAATTTGTGTGACATTACTTTACCATTGAAATGACCACCACATTCACTATCATGTACCTATTTGATAGCCAAATTAGCTTCCTTGGATGTCAAACATTAGATTAAGTGTCCCTCAAAATATATTTTGAATAAGTTTCTGCCAATAATCACATATCGAAGGGAGTTTCATTGTATATTACACTATTCATTTCTTGTGAAAGTATCAGGTGTAATAGATTTACGTAAAAAATGTATATGTTAGAGAACCATTCAAATGGTGTTGTGTTGCATGTGGTAACTATAACCATTAGAGATCTGAGGTGTACATGGGACATTATTGGATATTGTAATCATTAAATAGTGAAAATATCTTGGTCTTCATCTATGTCAATGGGGATAAATGATGTAGCACTAGCCATTAAATTGACATGATGATTATCTTTAAGTGGGATGTTTTTGATAGAGAAGTTTTCAAACTGAGCCTATACACATTGAACCATATTCCTATTGGGAATGAGGCACTCTTATTTAGTTTAGTAGATATTTTTAATTTGATTGACAATTAATCATGAATCCCCATAAATTTTAATTGATTTGATCTGAAGAGCTTGAGCTAATTAAAGGCCTAAGATAAGAGCTTTGTATTCTTCGATGTTGTTGGTACATGAAAAACTGAGTCGATAAGTGAGGGGTACTATGTGCCCAAGTGGGTTGATGAAAAAATTTCTAATTTTAGTACCAGATGTAGATCTAGAACAGTCAAATAACTTTATCCATATATCGAAAGGGGTATTATATGTTGTGAAGTCATTTCTAAAATCACCATTAATAAGATTTGTATCCAATAATGGGGCTACTCCCAATTGATATGCAATTATCTAACCTTATACTAATTCTTTAAAACTGATCTTGAGGTCAAATTTTGGGAATAACATAACCCATTTTACAATATGGCCTGAGAGATGCAGTTTTGACATGAGGAACTTTAAAAGATCAACTTTTGTAATGACTTGTGTCTCATTATTGATCATATAGTGTTAGAGTTTCTCAGTAGCAAATACAAGTGCCAAATATTTTTTTTTGATTATTAGATAATTTTGTTTATAATCAACAAGTTTATAAATGATGTAGTAAATGGCCTATTCTTTATGTTGATCATCATGCTATGCTAGGAGTGCTCCAAGTGCATGATATGTCACTGAGAGTTAAGTAGAAGTGGCTTGTCAGGTGCTGGTGGTACCAAGATTGGTGGGTTTAGAAAGTATTGTTCTAGTGTGTCAAAGTTTTATTTACATGTGATGTCCCATTCAAATTTTACATCCTTTTTAAGTAATTTAGTGAATGATTGGGTCTTATCTGTGAGTTGTGCCACAAAGCAGCATATTACCTGAATCTTACCTTAGAGGGAACACAATTACTTTAAATTGGTAGGATGAGGCATATCCATGATTACTTTGACTTTGTTGGGGTCAACCTCAATGCTTCATTGGGATATTATGAATCCAAAGAATTTAATTGATGAAACCCCAAAGATGCATTTCTAGGGATTGAGTCATACATTATATTTTTTTAATCTCTCAAAAATCTATCACAAATCTATTACATGATGTCATCGCTCTTTTGATTTTGCAATCACATCATTGACATAATCTTTAACTATTTTATGAATGAGATCATGAAAGATATGTGTCATTATTTGTTGGTATGTTGTGCCTACATTTTTTAATCCAAAAGGCATGACTATATAGCATAAAGCACCCTAGGGTGTGGTAAAAGAAGTTTTTTTCTTAGTCTTCTTTAGTGATATTAATTTGATTGTAACTGGTGAAGCCATATATAAAGGAGAGCATCTTGTAACCTATTGTGGAGTCAACTATCATATCAATGTTGGGTAAATGAAATTCATCATTAGGACATGCTTTACTTAGGTCTATAGAATCACAATAACATCATATTTGGCCATTATGCTTTGTAATAGGAACAATACTAGTAATCCATTGTGGATGAGTAACTAGTCGAATGAAAATGGCATCCAAGAGCAATTGGATCTCATCTTTAGCTAAAATAACAACTTTGGGGTGCATTTTTTAAATCTTTTATTTAACTGACTTGGCATCGAGATGTAGTGAATCTTGTGTACTATGATTGAGGGATCAATGCCATGCATATTGGAATAAGCGTGGGTGAATACTTTAGGAAAATCTTTTAAAATTTGATGAATATCTGTATCTTCTACTTTATATAAGGTAAAAAATAATAGTATGATATGAGGATTGGTATTTGTGTCATAATTGAATTTGATTAATTTTTCATTAAGTAACATAGATCGATCCATAGTGTATGGTGTTGTATAAATAGTATCATTTGTGTCAAGTAACATATCATCTAAGTCATCTAAATGCTCACCAAAGTATGCTTGGGCACTTATGGAATGAGGAAACTTTTTATTATGATAGAAGGAAAGGAGATCCTCATATGCCCCTAGGAATTCTAATAGAGCTTCATCATTAGTGAACTCATCAAAATTAGGTATATATGGAGAAGTTATATCATCGATAAGATTAGGGTAAACAACTAAGAGTGTAAAAACATGGTTTACTATATCATCTATCTATGGAATAGGTGGATAAAACATGATATGATAAGAAGTGTGGTGAGAGGACTTGGCATTGGATATGATATCTCTATGTCTAAGTCCTTGTCTACCCAATTGATCATATGATTCAATGAAATTAAGGATTACCTACTCATGTTTCCCAAGGCCCTATCCTATGTCACCCATTTTTTGGAATTATCTCAATGCAAGAGGAGAAGTGAACTTATTATCCTATGCTCAAAAAGTAACTGGGGGAGTGATACACATGCTATGAATAGTATATTGGAGTGGTGTTGTAGCAAAATCCATGTGAGGAATATAATTGTGTGAAGGCTCTATATGTTGATAATATTTGAATGGTTCTTTATCCATAGGGCATGTATAGATATGAATTTTGTAGATGAATTTTAAACATGCATGCAATGTGGATGGAACTACATGCATATATGAATCCATGATCTTCCAAACAAGATATTGTAATTAAGATTATCAGGCATAACTTGACATGTTGTGGGTAGTGTTCTAGGCTCCAATGTAAGGTTTCGTGTGATTTTACCTAAGATTTTGTGTGGAATATAATAAAACCCTTATATGTTCACATCAAAAGGATCCAAATCCTTAGCATGTATATTAAGAAGTTAAAGAAAATAGATATTGCAAATTTTCAACCCTGATCCATTATCAACTAAAACCCATTTGACACCTACCTCATTAACTCATAATGCAATGTAGAGAGGTAAGTGTAAATCTATGATATAATAAGGTGGGATATCTTCCCTCTCAAATTAGATATGTTCTTTAGTTCATTTCATAGTATTAATTATGGAAGCAACATAAGCTAGATCAGATGTTTGTGTCACTTGAGTATCATGGAGTGTTGCATATAAAATGTCTTTATATGTGTTTGAATGTTGTAGGAGATCTAAAATATAAATTGCAGATTAAAAAGCATGGATTTAGTCAACAAATCTATAAGCATGGGTTTTGCTAACCTACCAAGATTTAGGACCACATGTGGATCACAACCTGCACCACATGGTTTATTAAGAGCATATAACTGGTAGTAGAGGTAGGATGGTGGATAGATGTGTGTGATCAAGGAGGAGGGATAAGCAAGACCATTGATGTTTCATTATATCTAAGAGTGATATGAAAGGAATCAAAGTGATCCAAAGAGCAAAATGCATCTAAAGGAGACTTGTTAATTTTAGGTAGTGTAGTTTTTATCTTATGAAACATATTCTCTATGTGATTAAAGATTTGTGTCTTAATTGAATTACACATAAGGTAAAAATAACATGCTAAAGAAATAATGAAATATGATAAGCATTTTAATTAATATAAAGCATCATGTATACATGTGTCTATGTCTCTTTTGAGTTCATTCTGAATTAAAGGGAACAACCATGCAACTAAAAGTATTAAAGTTTGAAACAAAAAGTGATCCATCTCTTCTATCATTATTATCATGATTATATCAAATCAAATTAGAAAATGTATGGATCTGAAATCTAAATGCTTGAAATGTATATCCTAATGTTATCTAGGGTTAGTGTTTGAGCAATGTTTGAAGTAATTCAAGTTCACCAAATATTTTAACCTTGTAGGACTTAGTGAATGAAAATTCTATGTTTGTTAAAGAGTTGAGTAGACTAAATCAGGGTATTAATATGAAATAAATATAACCACTAATTTGTTACATAATTGACTAGCTTTGACTTTTTTAAAAATAGTAATAAATAGTGCAAATAATAAATTAGTTGGAAAATAACTGATACATATGATTTGGGTGTTGTAAACTGAGGTGAAAGATAGTTTGAATGTCACAAAATGGATCCTAGTATTAGAACCCCTCATTGATAATAGTGCCATAATTGGATAGTATCACCATTATTAGAAAAGTGGTGGTAGTGTCTTGATATTGGTAGTAGTGTCCTCTGTGCAAGACTTTCTCGATATTTTAGGTGCACCTTTGTCTAGGTCTTCAAGGTCTGTTCCTATGTATATGAGTTCTAAAACCTTGTAGTTTTCCTATAATGACTAGTTTAGTGAGTAAACCCTAATCCTCCTTGTAGTTAAGGCATTCAGTTGACATGAGCTGAAAAGTGTGTTTGTTAGTAGGGTAGGCTAGACATCATCAACACCCTACTATGGAGAGAGTTGCCTACATACCAATACTTTGAGGAGGGATCAAGCCTAATGTATTTCTCCCCACCTAAGTGTTGGTGTAAGTTCAAGTGATGCTAGTATGATAGGTGGATTTGAGTGCCTTGAATGTGCTTAAGACTAGAAATTTGGATAATCTGAGCTTAGGACTGTTGTAGATGGTAGTATGCATAAAAGGGTAGAATAGGGATTGATAACCTTAATTGTGCACAACTTGTTTTGAGTTTGAATGTGTATTTTGTAGCTAATTTACATCTAGTTGTTAGAGGGCTAAAAGTCATATATATACTATTATGGTGCTTGTGCGGTTGATAAAATATGTCTAGGCCAACCTTAAGAAGTTATAGTTTTTAAAATATATCCATTTGGGAAAATATAGGGTAGAGTATATTAGTGCCATTTTAGGGACATTAGTGCCATGTGGTGCTAGTGTCCTTATTATGGTACTAGTTTCCAATTGGTAGAACACTAGGTATGAAGGGCCAGGATTAGGAAATGAGGGTCTAAGACTACTTTGGGGTTGACTATGGATGCCTATGGCCTATACGAAGGTTGGATAAGTGTGACAATAAGCTCTAGGATGGGTATAGGGATAAACTAAGGATAGGTAGTCTCAATTAGTACTCTTAGCACTCAAATACCACTTTTGGGTGATTATAGAACCAATGGTCATTCTGACTCTTATAGAAGGTGATAATAGAAAAGGCATCATTGTTAATGAAAAATAATAATTCAATACATGCACAAGTGGTTTTATTAAGGAATTGGGATATGATGAGTGTGAGTTACATCATATGAGCACTAATGAGGATGAGGATGCAATAGGGAATGTTACTATACCTGTTTATCTTGGGCATAAGATAGTGGAAACATTATTATATGTGAAACCTACTATTACAAAATTAAATGTAATACTTGGACAATCATGGTTATGGCAAACAAAACATTTGAATTCTAGGGTGGTTTGCTTACATATCAAAGAGAAAACATTTGAAAATAAAACTCCTAGTAAGAGTATAGTTGCATCTTAAAGCACAAAATTATGGATACCAAATCAAAATAACCAAAGTACAAATCAAAGATTTAAGGAAATGGAGTACTCCACAAAAATAGTAAGAGGAGAGAGAGAGTCTCAAGCTATTATCATTAGATGGGTTCCATCACATGCATTGTTTCAAGTAGGTTTAACACAAGTGCATAATGTAAATACAAGTAAATGTGTTCCTAATATTTAAGAGCCACATACACATAACAAGATTAAGCTACTCATGAAGATTAATCTAATGCAAAATCATTATATCTAAGTGGTTAGTCCAATGATTCCATCCTAATCAGTGTTTTTGATTGTGGTGAGACCATTGGTTAATTATAATTACAAACATATGTTGCACTTTGATGGCACATCATTCACGCATAACATCTATACATGCTATCATTTAATATATTAAATGCTAATCAAATACATAAATGATGAAAGTGTAATAGACATAACTGAATATTTCAAACACTTGAAATGAAAACACATAGAAAATAATTAAAAATTCATATATAAGATGAAAAAGTGTTTACAACATCAAATACATCACTTGATGATAGGCGTATGCTTCCTTCTACATCAATATCATAGTATCTATCTCTAAGCCTAGGGACCCTATTACTATCTCCTTTCAAATATTATGATTGAGATCTACTACATCTCTCATGATCCTTGTATATAGATAATATAGATAGAATGTTTACTACCACCTTTGCATGCTCACCCTAGAGTTGCACATACTTAGTAAAAATGCTATGAGCTAGGTCCATACTAGGTGATGGCAAAGGTAGCTACCAACTTGATAATTGAGCCTTTAATTGTGTAATTATATATATTAAAATTTAATATTCATTACTTTACAATGGAAAGTTTGACACACATATATCATGCATGACTCAAGCACTCAAACAAGGTCCTACTACACCATCCTCTCACACTTTCATGCTATCTTATGATTCAACCCTTTTCATTTTTTTATCATACACATAAAAGAACCTCATTGCCTATTTAAAACCTAAAAAATATCTTATAAAAACATTTCTAGACTCTCATATCACTGCACCTATAAATGGGCCAGTTTTGATGGTTATAATTGTTATCATCAATTGATAATGATCCACACTGGTTAGAATTATCCTTATCCAAACAACAATTATTTTTAAAATTAAACCCATCCTTAGGGTCATCCTATAAGAGTAATGTGTTAGTGGTGTTATGAATTATTCAAATGGATCTATATAAAAATAAATTAAGGCCTTGTTTCAATTTTTTCATCTAGTATTCATTTGGAACTCATCTATAAATTATTGCACATTAAGCAAATCTTATCTATTCTTCCTAATTTTCACACTATTCACCAAGAAAAATCATAATACAAGTCTAAAAAACTTAAAATCCATGTCAAATTAAACATTTTCAATTACCAAATCCAAGCATTAGATGTACTCACATAGTGGGGGAGCACAATTGCATAATCACACTAGGTGGGAGAACTACACATGGCTTGATTTCCCTCTTTAGACCATTGGATACATAGATGGTGGCGAATCATCAAATGGAGGTGATTTGGGTTAGTTTAACCCATTAAAATTACCCCATTTTTTAAGGTTCCTATCCCTCACAAGCATAGTTAAAGGCAAAGAGGCTAATTTTTGGACCTATGCACATCATCAATTTTTGGGACTGAAAACATAGAGCAAGTAAATATAGAATAGGTGACTATAAAATCAATGTGCCACATTTTCATATGAGTCAATTTTGATCAGCATGTCAGTATCAACCTCTAATACTTACCCAATCCTATAGAAATAACCCAACACTTGCAACCTATCAATTCCTAAATTGAGTAAACCACATCCATGCTTATCCATATTTTTCACTTTATGAACAAAATGATAGTCAAATAAATAACTAAAAAATCTAAATATCATGATCTCTTTAATAATTTATATATTTAGCACATGTCCTAAGCAAATAAAATGAATCAAATCTCAATCATTTACATTCAAATTATATGCTTGAATTCCATATATATTAATTTGAATTATATTTTAAAGTTATATCTTAATTAGATTAATAATACCCATTAATCAAAATAAGGATAAACAATATTGCTAAACCCATACACATATCAAAAAGTGTAAAACATTAGGTTTTTTCTTAGGGCTTCATCTTTCTAAGGTTTCAAATCTTTAACTTGAGGGTTTTTTATTTTTCCCTTAAATTATGCCCTAATCATGACCATGTTGATTGAAGATTATTGGTTAACACAATTAATTAAATTTATCTTTTCATCTTGTTCTACATTGATAGTATATATATTTTAGATTAATTATGTAGACAAAGGGGTAACCAAAATCAAGTCTAAATTCACTAATAAGGTTAAGCTTACCAATGAACAATCTCAAAATTTCCTCTACTCTTAGTGTTATAATATCTAATACAAAATAACTATGGTGACCACTAGACACCAAAGGGAATGCATGAATCCCTTTGTTCCTCCTCCCCCAATATCTAAAATTTATGATAGCTATCATCTCACTCCCAATATTCTCCCATAACTTAATTTGGATTTTATGGTCCATATTGTTAACGCTACATGAGGTAGGGTGCCCTACCATGTAAAACATATAAAAGGTAGTCAACATGTTCCACTTCAACCCCCTCTACCTCTTGTAAGATAGGTCAATCAACCTAGAGGTTATGACACCGTTAACTAGTAAAATAATACTCATCCTAATATTTGTATGTTGGAGTTACTAAAAAACTCAACAGTTTACAAATATATACTATATAAGGTGCTATAAGAAACAAACTTACCTAGTGATATGCAAATCTCATCATTTGTGTCCTTTATGGGCTCATTCAAGGAGAACAACAAAGATATAACTTTTGATAAAAAATATATACCCACACAACATGTAATCAAACTAAATTTTCCATTATTTATCCAAATTAAAGTATAATGTAGTCTAGTCAAGCGTGTATTAGTAGATAACAGAACATAACCTTACTATAACTATTGGGGATCCACATGGATATAATTAAAAAAAAATATTAGAGCATAAATTAATTCAATAATATTTCATGAAAAATAATTGGAACCATTTCATTGGATGTGATATTAGGCCCCAAAGTAGTGCCTACTCTTTTTCATGTCATGCCTAATCAACTATATTATAACTTACTTTTGGGATGGCCATGGATACATGTTATAGAGGTAGTACCATAAACATTACATAGATGTATTATATATACACATTAAGGATATACTTATTTAGCCCCAATAGATTAATATCCATTCATATATTGAAGATATACTCAATCTATGCTCAAGGATCAATCACAATCACAATATGAAGATCATACCATTATTGCTCCATTATGGACCATTGTAATATTTCAAATGCATACATGCGAGATGGGTGAATCAAGTTCAGAAAAATATAAGGAACCAACTGTAATATGACATGTCATGGCACAATTAGAATCATGTGTTAATTCCAAAAAGTCACAACCTATTCCCTATATCCCTTTATTAGTGAACTCAAAACATAAAGATTGCATAGTTACATATTATTATGACAATGATGGTGAAGGTGTCAACGTGGAAGATATGATAGAGGATCATATATGAAATTTAAAATTCAAACCCTGAGAAGAATACTTATCTCATACCCTATTCACATTTTTTTGAGTTGGAACATGTCATGATGACTCATACATAACAAAGAAAGACAAATCAAAAAATACTATAGACACACAATATCCTATAAATAAAGGAAATGCAATAATGAAATATCATGAACATTTCTTAAATTCAAAACATAATTGCAACTCTATCACTAAACCTAGGATAAAGAAAAAATAATATAAAATAGTCAATAATGTGGAATTGGTAGATTCTAAGATTCCAAAGTCACTACAGGATATACCAAGTATAGTATTAAAGTTGCTACTTGAGCACAACATTATAATATAACCATCTATTTGGAATTGGGTCATGGGGAATATTTCAAATAAAAAAGGTGAAGTCTTTCATAATTGTCATATGATCATAGGACATGATACAAATCATTAAGAATAATTGCAAAATAGATTCATAAATACAAGGATAAAGACGTTATTAGGTTTTTACAATACCAACAAGAACAAATTGTATCAAATCCTATAAAGGCTAAAACTACAACACCCATGACTAGAAATTTCCCCCAATAAAAGTCACTTCCTATTACTAAATCCATGGAGGGTGAATATGACAAAAATGTTTAGATTGATTATAATATGCAACATGTCATATGTAGTGTCAAAGGTTTATAATAGTTGGGACATGACATTACATAATTATAACAAAATGCACAATGGTTAGGACACCGTTGATATATCTTCCTACCAATATATTATGGTCCAAAGGCGGTCCATACACCCATACAGGGCATGCCTCATAAATATAGGGTCCCCTTTACATTAAGACAATGTTAGTTGAAACAGATGCATGTTACAATATATTCAACCAACCAACATCTAAATTTATCAAATGAAGAAAGAATGATTATAATTCGACATGATGATGATGTATACAATACATAGGCACAATATGCAAAATCAATAAAAGGCATATCAATAGACCAACTAGAACTAGAAGATGAATAAGCAATGAAATTATATAATCTCAAAAATGAATAAGGATATGTTGATGCCTAAATGTGTACCATAGGTGCCCAGAGTGTTTAGGAAACACTTCTCATTTTAGAATTCAGTGGACGAGTTATAAGTTATGATAATCTTGTTATTTGTTGGTGGAATAGAGGTAAAACAAGTGATTATTTCACAATATTTATAATGTTTGGTGGTTGGGAGCCACTGTGGCCAAATAGTAGGTCTATGCAGAATATGGAGTATCTTATGCCAAGAATAGTGAATTATGATCAAGAACTAATATAAGATGGATATTTAAAATGATAATTAAACTAAGGTGATCTAGTTAAAAAAGAAGCAAAAAGAAGGGTAAGCCAAAAAGAGATGTTGATCTTCATTCCAAACATCATGACAATGTTAATATTTCATCTAGGCATGCACTTAACCAATGTGAAACATGAAATATTTACCGCTGCAAGCAAACAACATTAGCCCAAATGCAAGAAGAGTAAGAAAATAAAATGAACCTAAGGACTTTCAGTCAACCAAGCATTGGCACAAGTTAACAACTCTACAATGAAATGTACACACCAAGAATTCATAAGACCCATTCAAATCTAGAAGTCATAACAAACAAGTGAGAGAGAATCCATGATAAATATTAACACAAACAAATACTGGACAATCTTTGCAAAATTCTTTGCTTTTATTAAATGCTCCAAGTTTACAAAGTAATTTTGGCTTTAAGAACTCCCTCTCATTTTACAATTAATAATACTCCTTTTATAGATTATAAAGAAGTATGTCAATTAGTCATATCCAATTACATTCGTATATGTGCATAGGACAACTGTCCTTTCCACAAATGTTCTAGAAATACACCAGAATTTCTTAATGGACTGATCTATAGGTAGTGTCTTTTACAAACAACACATGCCCTTACAAATAGAATATTCCACTTCACAATATTATACAATGCTGGTTACAAAAAGAACATTCTTATTTCATTAATTTATCTTTGAGAACATTGTGTTTCAGTTTCATTTCTACAGTAGGATCTTTATTATGTAATGTTGCTTCTAAATTATCTCAAGGTCATAATTGATTCCATGAAAATCTCCTTAATTTGATCTGCTAATCCCTTTGTGGTCCTTATCCATGCTATCTGATGCTTCTAACTGCATTGATGTTTTTGACCCTATCTATTAATAACCCAATTGGACTTTGGATTAGCTTCTGGATCAAAATATTCTTGCACAGGAAATAATCTATCTCTCCTTAGTTCGGTCCTAATGAGCACATGGTCCAATTAGGGTTTCCATACTCGTTATGGCTTCTTTGTCACTTAAACAGGTTCATAAGGGACTTTAATGGTGGAAGTTGTAAGCTACAATCACAAGTTCAAGGTTTAGACTGTGTTTTATTCATACCTTCACATCTTTAGTCCACAAAATCTTCATTTCATGACTTTTGCTTATGTGGTGCCTTTGTTGAAATTTTGTGGCATCTTGCTCAAATTTCATTGGTTTCAAGCCTCTTTGAAAAGTCCATCTTTGCTTTGCCCCATTAGATCAACTTTCATAGATCAACATAGACTGTAGATCTTCAGATTATTTAGATTTAACTAGCTATCTTAAATTTGACATCTACGTGACCATCATTTAACATCTACATGGATGTCATTAACGGGTGCATGATCATCAATTTTAAATGCATCCATAGGGATCTTTGTTATCTTAAATTTTATGTTCGTGTGACTATCAATTGATGTTTGTGTGAATGTCATTTATGGGTGTATGACCACCAATTTTAAACACGTCTATGAGACTACTTACCATCTTAAATTTGATGTTTGTGCAACCATAAATTGAAGCTTGTATGAGCATCTTTGATAGAGATGCGACTGCCAATTTTAAACATGTTAGGGATGCGAAACACCAGAAGCATACAATTGATTACCAAATTTCAAGCAACTTAATATGCGAAAATACCCAGAATCAACAAGTAACTAGAATTCAGAATAACACAGCATATGAGAGACAATACACAACTTGTATTAACACTTTATACAGAAAAGAATACAATAAAGAAGATGCCACTTCTTCTCCACCACCTTACAGAGGTTTCCCACACCTCAAGTGAACAATAACTCTTCTCCCCAAAGCTCTCCCTCTCACAGGTCCCAACACCCAACTCAAATGCAGAGTTGGTGTTCACCTCCCATGCTCCACGCACAACACAAGTGCTCCACGCACTCCACAAGCACTCCACGTGCTCCACAAGTACTCAAGGTACTTCAAGTAGATCTCCCATGAATCTGCAACAACCTGCAATTCAAGAGACCATACTTATGGAAGGAGCTCCCTTGCCTTCCTCTCTTGCTCTATCCGAGTACACACCTGTACTCCAAGTAGATCCTGCCTGATACTGCTCCCTGTTGTGTTGCTGTCTATATGACCTTGCACACCTGCAAATCAAACAACGGTTCTGCTCACCTGTGAACCTCGACCTTGCACACACATACACCTGCAGATCAACGATCTTACTTACCATGTAGATCTCCTATATAGGCCATGCAACTGTGACCAAGATCCTACACTCCTGAAGAATCTAGCTGACTCTCCAAACCAGCACCAACACACCTGGTATTGTGGCACTAGGAGGAACGCACCATTGCTCTACCTCACACACAGAAGGAGCTTATAATTATGCTCTCTTACTCCCTAGCACACTTTTCCATTACAACCATGAGTCTATTATATAGATCTCATCCAAACAATAATTAGACATCTAATTACAATAATTAGATCTGCAGCTCTCAGTCTAAAAATAGATCTCTTCATGCAAACACTTGGTTCGTTAGCTAACTACCCGTAATTAGCTCGCAGTCGAACCACACAGGCGACCGACGCTGGTCCCTGTCCGCCTGGGGCTCGCTGACGCTGGCCGATCTTTGACCGATGTCGGTTGCCTTCTTGCCCTATACTGCCGATGTCGGTTGGCCTGACCGACGCCGGTGTCTCTGACACTCAGCAACTCTCCTGCAACCTCCTCCGTGTCTGCATCAGTGAAGCTTTTAGCTCCACAATCCTAACAAAACATGTCCTTAGGACTATTTGCCATCTTAAATATGATGTCTGTGTGACCATCATTTGACACATGCGTGAGCATCTTTTATGGGCACATGAACGTCAATTTTAATTACATCCTCAAGAATATTTTCTATCTTTAATTTGACAATCGTGTGACCATCATTTGATGCCCACATGAGCATCTTTGATGGGCATGTGACTATCAATTTTAAGCACATCTCTAAGACTATTTATTGTTTACCACTTGTCATTTTTGAGTTTGTTCTTCTTCCTACAAATATAAAGACAAAATGACTTTAGCATATATACATATAAGGCAATTGAATTGATTTGGGCAATTTGTTTTAGGATTTTTAGCATTGAAGGAAATGTTTTGGAAAAAATGTTTAAAACATTCCTCCCAAAGAGTCATTTGGTAGGGCATGTACCTAGATCAAAAGTCTCAAAGGGCACTTTCAAAAGGTCTAAAGGGCAAGTCTGGAGGGTAAAGGGCCATTTCAAAAGGCTTAAGGGTAATTTTGTAGGGTGAGTGTCCTTGACAAAACTTTTGAAGGTTAATTTGGCCTAAATAAAAAGTCCAGAGGATAATTCTATTAATGTAAAGGTCACTTTCAAAAGAGTTGCAGATAATTTGATGTGAGAATTGCAATAGAAAAAATGTCTGAAATAAAAAGCTTGAAGGGTCACTTGAAAAAATCTAAAGGATAAGTCTATTAAGGCAAAGGGCAAATTGAAAAAGGTCGAAGAGCACTTCGGTTGGTTAAGAAGCCTTAACAAAAAACTTGGAAGATAGGTCTGTAGGGTAGATGTCTTTGACAAAAATTCTTAAGGGTACTTTCAAAAATATTGAAAGGTAGGTTTTGGAAAGTTGAAAGGTATGTTCAAAAGAGTTGAAGGATAATTGGACTTTCACAAAAATCTCGAAGGGTATGTTTGGAGGGCTCAAAGGATCATTTTAGAAAACCTCAAGGATAATTTTTGTCAAAATTGCTTTGGATAAAAGTTTAAAACCACTTCGAAAAGTATTTGAAACATAAACCTCAAAGGGTAATTCATTCAAGACAAAGTTTCAAATGAAAATCCTGAAAAGACATGCTCGAAATATAAAAACTTGATAGGTAAAAACATAACAAAAGGACCTTATGAATAATAGAAAGACCAAAAGAGGGGCTCAGGTCACAAAAGGGACTAAGCATGGATGTTAGACTAAGGTTTGGTCATGATGAAAAACATGACTAAACCTTAGAAAATAAAAATAAATTAATCCCATAAAATTATTTAAAATGTTCCCATATAAAAAGTTCCTACCATATTCAAATCAAGTACTTAGATTGAACTTAGACTAAGGGTTAGCAATTTGACTTGATTTCCAATAGACCAAAGGCTAGTAAAGAATCTAATTAACATTAAAATCTTGAAACCCAAACAATGCTAATTCCAAGTAGACCTTATTGGACCTATAGCTATAAAACACAAAGATCCAAAGTTAGCAATTAGATAAGATTGAACCGAAACCATGGATAAATAGATCAGTCAGACCAAGGTGTGGATGATCTTCAGATAAAAATAATGTACAATCACGCTAATGACACTCTTATCAAGTGAATATTCAATTTCAAGGTACAAATTTTCATAATTTGACCCATGGGTCCTTATTTTTTAGAAATGGGCGTATGTTAACCTCAAAAAATGGCGACTTCTGGGAGAAATATAGAAATATGTTAGAATTCAAAGACTCTGGTTTAGACTAATAATTAAGCTACTTATTCAATTTGATCAAGCACCATTATTAAGATCAATTCATGATTAGAATAAATTTTGCATAAGTAGAATTAGGATTAAACATCAAAACTCTGTCATGTTATGTGTATGCTTTGATTCCACTTATTGATTGCCAAAATATTTAGAGAACAACTTCCAAGTTCATGACTTTAATTATTAACATTGAATTTCAACATGTTTGAATATTAATTAAGAACCATGATTTATCTCAAGGAAGGCTTGGGCATTGCTCTGCTACTAGCTAGGCATCCATAGCTCTGACAAAGATGCCTTTGGCTCCACTCAAAGCCTTAATCCATTGCCAACTAGGCATCCATAGCCTTGATGGAGATTACCAAAATCACCTTTGCCTGGAAAGATTTTGATTTTGTAATAAGCTCTTATTTTTGTATATTTTAGATCATTTTAACTCTCCAACAAAGGTTGGGAACCAGGTTATCCAGGTTTAAGAATTTGGTCAAGTGTTTGACTTTTAGACAATCATCCTTGGCTGTAAAATTTATCCTAGGTAATTAATATTTTTTAAGTGCAAGCATGACTATGTCTTAATAGTTTAAGATTTCATCCTACATATGCAATCCTTCCTAAAACCAAGCTTAGATCATAACAAGGTTTAAAATCTCAAGGAATAATTAACTTATCCATCAGTCTTTGCTAGCTTCTCTAAGCTATAACATCAAGCTCATAATTCAACAATCCATGATCAACCAATGTTGAGAAGTCACACCTGCATTTATGAAATGTGAAGCTCTTGAACAATTAGATGAAATTTGAGCTGAGGGTTGTCTAAAAGGATTTATTTAAAATCAAGGAATAAAACAAGGGAAAATAAATAAATATAAATAGGCACTATATATAAACAAGGGACATAAAGGAAAAAAGCAAGACACAAAGAACAAGAAAGAAACTAAACTAAGCCCTACACTAACTGCATAAAGTACTTACCTCCTAGATCAAATGAAAAATTATTTAGTGTACTACAAAACCTTAAAGCATGATTAGTTCCATTCAATGGTCTTTCCTTATGGATAGGAGCACTTGTATGCTTATGTCTTCTAAGTGATTTAACTAGACTTCTCACCTCCATTATCTAGTACATGGATTGAAGATATGGGTTTAAAACCCAATCATCTTCTTCCCATATTCTTATACTTTGAAGGAGTCCTAGTTTTGCTTCATCCATAGATATATAATGGCTTATGGCATCTTCACTCAATAATGGTAGCTCAGCTAACAACCTTAGACTAATGTTTTCATTGGGTTCTTTATGAGGTGTAAATGAACTACCAATATTTACACAAAAATCTTCCAAGTCATCCCAAAAGGCTTCTTCATCTTGATCAATTGATTGATGCTCGTGTAAAATTTTATCATCAAAAGCATGTTGTTCCCATATTTCTAACCTTTTGATGAAGTCATATGACAAATCCTGATCTATTTCACCTGCTTCATCTTCATCTTCAGTGACAAAAAGTAACTCTTCTACCTAGTTGAGTTCCAGCTCATCTAGTTTTGGGATTTATAGGACATCATTGCCTTATTAGAACAACTCAATTTCGTTCAAGAAATCTTGGTGTTCTTTCTGCCCATGGTCAGCTTCTTCAACAGTATCCTCTACTCCATTGGTGACTTCACATGAAGTGTCCTCATATCTATCTTTTAAAGAGAGGTCATCTTGTATATGATCTTGTTCATGGGACTATTCACCTTGAAGAGTTGTTCCTTCTTCCAGAGTATCTTTAGGTTCACTTTCCTCTTTAAATGGAAAATTAAAACCCTCTGTCATGAAACCTTGAGCCATCCTTGCAAAGTTAGATGTCCCTACAATATTATCTTGGTTAGGCATAATTTTAGTTGTATCTATTTCACCTTGAGATGCTTCAAAAACATTACAATGATAAACCAAATCTATATCACAAAAACTCATTTGTATGTTTTTGGATGATCTATTATTACTATCACCATGAAACCTAGTTAGAGGCCTGTTGAATCTTTGAGAAGCATAGTTTTTGTTAGAACCCTCCCTTGTATTTCCTACTTATTTTTGAAACTAAATAAAGTCAGCTCTCAGTTTTTGGACCATTTGTAATATCAAGTCACTTGAAATTTTTAGTGTCTTAGGATTATGAATTGGAGCATTAATACTAGTTGTGGGCATTAGAATTCCATGATTTTGTCGATGGGATCTACTTTTAGTGCCATTTATGAACTCTAGGTTTTTGATAGGATATGTATGACTCAAGGGCAATTGGTTTTGAACTGGGGTTAAATTAGGTGTACTAGGAATGACATTCATGATGGGACAATTTGAATTGACATTAGGCATGGAATACATCATCTAACCTTGGGGTTGTATTTGATCATTAATGATCACAACTTCAGAGTAGGCCTGGGTCAATGTGTTTATGATTGGAAGAGACCTTTTTAGGATCACGAAGGTCATGGGATATATAGCATTCTTATAATTTTTTAAGGCTCAAGCCTCATTGGGTCTATAAGGGGCTATGTTTCTACTAAACATTTTTTGGAACCGAGTGTTAAAGGCTCTGATGGTTTCATTAACATCCCTTTTAATTATGGTGAATTGTTGATACAAGACATAGGGACTCATAATTTTTCCAAATTGATTAATGAAAACATTGTTAAAGTCATCCCAACTGGTATTGTAGTTTTATAAAAAGGTTGAGAAACCAATCATATAAAGCATCTATGAAAGTGAATGGGAACTATGTACATGCTACATCGTCATGAACTACATTTAATAATCTCAAGGCAAACTTGAATGAATTAATATGTTCTTCAGTAGTGACAAATTTATTAGGACTGAAAGAAGGTAAATACCTTTCAAGATTTTGAGGAAGATCATGTACTATACTTGTCATTTTGATTGAAAAACTACCTATCCAAGCCATACCTTAAACACATGAGTACCTTGAACTAGTGAAGTGTTTGAGAATTTCACTCACCTAAACCTCACCTTGGGAAATTCCAGCTTGTGACTTTGAAATGTATTTGAAATACAATGCATAAACTGATCTATGCAAAGAACAGTTATTAAGTTTGCACGTTAAGCCAATTTTGCACAAATACATGTAAAACATGTCTATATTTAACTAAATAAGTTCAAAGAGACATCTATATTGATGAATGAGAGGGACATTTACACCTTTAAGCTTGAATAAACTCAACTTTGCAAAGAACTAGTCAATTTTTGTACAAAATTGTCATAACTAACCTTAAACACAGGGAATACATGAAGCATAAACTAAATTTACATGGATATGCATAGATCTTCAAATAATATCAATCTTTGGCTAAAGAAAGCCCAAAGACTGGTCTAAAACCATAAATATCGATGATCTTTACACAATCGAGCAAAATATCACTCAAATATGCAAAGAATACATCAATCTTTGATCAAAACACACCAAAATTAACAAAGATTCTGCAAATTCACAAAGATCTAGCTAAGGCCCTCCTTCTTGCACCAGGGAAGCTCCACCTGTTGATGCCTAAATGTTTACCATAGGTGCCCATAGTGTTTAGGAAACACTTATCATTTTAAAATTCAGTGCATGAGTTGTAGGTTGTGATAATCCTATTATCTGTTGGTGGAATAAAGGCAAAGCAAGTGACTATTTCACAATATTTATCATGTTTGGTGGTTGGGAGCCACCATGGCCAAATAGAAGATCTATGTAGAATATGTAGTATCTTATGCTAAGAATGGTGAATTATGATAAAAAACTAATATAATAACTAATCTAATATGGATATTAACAATGACAATTAAATTAAGGTGATCTGATTAAAAAAGAAACAAAAGGAAGGGTAGGGCAAAAAGAGATGTTGTTGATCTTCATTACAAACATCATGACAAAGTTTAGATTTCATCTAATCATGCACTTAACCAATGTATAACATGAAACAACTTAAGCCCAAATCCTATCACACAATAGGTAAACTCATAAGGAATGTGAAAATAATGCAAATAAGACCCTGGTTCACTTTAAAGATTTACCACTGCAAGCAAAAAACATTAGCCCAAATGCAAGAAGAGTAAGAAAATGAAATGAACCTAAGGAATTTCAATCAACCTATCATTCACACAAGTTAACAAATCTTCAATCAAATGTACACATCAAGAATTCATAGGAACCATTCAAATCTGGAAATTAGAACAAACAAGTGAGAGAGAAGCCATGATAATAATGAGCACAAACAAATACTAGACAATCTTTGCAGAATTATTTGCTTATATTAATTTATCTAAGTTTATAAAGTAATTTTGGCTCTAAAAACTCCATCTCTATTTATAATTAACAATACTCCTTTTATAGATTGCAAGGAAGTATGTTGGTCAGTTATATCCAATTACATTCGTTCATGTGTATACGACAACTATCCTTTCCATAAATGTTTTAGAAATACACTAGAATTTTTTTATGGACTGATCTATAGGTAGTGTGTTTTACAAATATCACATGCCTTTACAAAAAAAATATTCCACTTCAAAATATTATACAATGTTGGTTACAAAAAGAACATTCTTATTTCATTAATATATCTTTGACAACATTGCGTTGCAGTTCTATTTCTCTAGCATGATCTTCATTATGTAATGCTACTTTTGAATTAGCTCAAGGTCATAATTGATTCCATGAAAATATCTTTCATTTGATCTAATAAGCCCTTTGTGGTCTTTATCCATCCTATTTGATGCTTTTAACTACATTGATGTTTTCAACCCTGTCTATTAATAACCCAGATGGACTTTGGATCAACTTCTAGATCAAAATGTTCTTTCATAAATGCCAATCCAACTCTCCTTGGTTCAATCCTAATGAGCACATGGTTAGGTTAGGGCCTCCATACTCACTATGGCTTCTTTATCATTTAAGTAGGTTCATAATGAAATTTAATGGTGGCATCTGTAAGTTATGATCATAATTTTGAGGTTTAGACTGCGTTCTATTCATACTTTCGCATCCTCAGTCCACAAAATCTTCATTTCATCACTTTTTATTAGATGACACCTTCATTGCACTTCCATGGCATCCTGATCAAATTATATTAGTTCTGAGCCTCTTTGAGAAGTTTATCTCTACTTCACCCCATCAACTCAACCTGCATGGATCAATGTGGACTATAGATCTTTAAATTATTTGGGTCTAGCCAACTATCTTAAATTTGATGTCTATGCAACCCTTATTTGATGCCCACATAGACATCATTGATGAGTGTGTGACCATCAATTTTAAATACATCCATATGGATATTTTATATCTTATATTTGATGTCAGCATGACCATTAATTGACATCCACATGAACGTAATTGACAGGCATACAACCATCAATTTTAAATGCATCCATGGGACTACTTACCATCTTAAATCTGATGTCGACATGACTGTCAATTGATGCCCATATGAGCATCTTTGACCGGTGCATGACCATGAATTTTAAGCATGTCTCTGAGACTATTTTCCATTTTAAATTTGATTTCCACATGATTATTTATTTGATGCTTGCATGAGCATCTTTGATGGACACATGATCATTATTTTTAAGCACGTCCCTGAGACTATTTACTATCTTAAATTTGACATCCGTTTGACCTTAACTTGATGCTCACATGAGTATATTTGATGGGCATACGACCATCAATTTTAAGCACATCCTCGAGACTATTTTTTATCCACTACTTGTCATTTCTAGGTTCGTTCTTCTTCCTACAAATATAAAAACAAAATGACTTTAGCATATATATGTATAAGGCAATTGAATTGATTCAGGCAATTTATTTTGGGATTTTTGGCATTAGGGGAAATGTTTTAGATAACATGTCCAAAACAATCCTTCTAAAGAGTCACTTGGTAGGGAATTTGCCTAGGATAAAAGTCTTGAAGCACTTTCAAAAGGTTTGAAGGGCAAGTCTGGAGGGTAAAGGGCCATTTCAAAAGGCTGAAGGGAAATTATGTAGGGTAAGTTCCCGATGAAACTTTTAAAGGGTAATTTGGCCTAAACAAAAAGTTTGAAGGATAATTCTATTAAGGCAAAGGTCACTTTCAAAAGAGTTGCAGACAAGTTTTGCAGCAAAGATGTTTCAGGCTTTTTGAGTCAAAAAAAATGTTTGAAACAAAAAGCCCAAAGGGTCACTTACAAAAATCTAAAGAATAAGTCTATTAAGGCAAAGGGCAATTTAAAAAAGGTTGAAGGGCACTTTGGTCGGGTAAGAAGCCTTGATAAAAAACTTGAAAGATATGTTTGTAGGGTAGATGTCTTTGAGAAAACTTTCAAATGGTACTTTCAAAAATCCCTAAAGGTAGGTTTTGGAAAGCTGAAAGGTATGTTCAAAAGAGTCGAAGGATAATTGGCCTTTCACAAAAATACAAAAGGGTATGTCTGGAGGGATCGAAGGATCATTTTAGAAAACCCAAAGGATAAGTTTCGACAAAATTGCTCAGAAAAAATGTCTGAAAGCACTTGGATAAAGTATCCAAAACATAAACCCCAAAGATTAATTTTTTTGGGACAAAGTTCTGAAAAGAAAATCCTGAAAAGACATGTCTGAAATATAAAAATCTGATAGGTAGAAACATAACAAAAGGACCTTATAAATAATATAAAGACCAAAAGCGGGGTTCGGTTCATAAAAGGGCCTAAGCATGGATGTTAGACTAAGGTTTGGTCGTGTTAAAAAACATGACTAAGCCTTAGGAAATAAAAATAAATGAAGCCCATAACATTATTTAAAATGTTTCCACGTAAAAAGTTCCTAACAAATTCCAATCAAGTACTTAGATTAAACTTAGACTAAGGGTTAACAATTTGACTTGATTTATAACAGACCAAAGGCTAGTAAAGGCTAAAGTTAACATTAAAATCTTTAAACCCAAGCATTATTCATTCCAAGTAGACCTTATTGGACCTTCAATTGTAAAACACAAAGATCCAATGTTAGCAATTAGATAAGATTGAACCAGAACCATGAAAAATAAGTCAACTAGACCAAGGTGTGGATGATCTTTAGATAAAAATAATGTGCAATCATGTTAATGACACTCTGATCAAGTGAATCTTCAATTTCAAGGTAAAAATTTGCACAATTTGACCCAAAGGTGCCCATTTTTTAGAAATGGGGGTATGTTGACCTCAACATGATACAATAATTTTGATCTCAATGAATATTATTTTAGATACATGATTCTAATTTTTAATTATTCCAAAATTATAAAAAATATCAAATAATAATAAAATACAAAGACATTCAAATATTAAAAAAATCCAAGATCAGGAGCTAAGAATGACATGATGAACAGTTTATATTTTTGTATATGTTATTTATCACATGTTTTGGTAGATGGCATATTATTTACATACATACATGCATTTCATGGTATATGAGTTGTATGCAAGACATACATGTTACACATGGACAAACATATATTTAATTTTCCTCTACTCGATGGTCACATTGGGGGCATCTTGTTCCACAAATTTCACTATTACAGGTTATATATTTCTATGACATTTGTACCATGTTGATCCACCTATATTGCTTACACATGCCTTCATATTTACTAATTTTCTTACACTAACACATGATATGCCATTTTATTGTGATAAATCATTGATACATATTGATAGTGTAGATTAGTTACTTGTCTTATGCTCCATTAATGTTGTTACTATTTTACATAATAGATTACTTTATGTGTGACTATTATGTGTGGCCCTTGGGATTGCTTATTTTGACATTCATTTATGTCCCTTTGTTGCGACATTTTTTATGTCATCCTATGTATGACCTTTAGCCTTGATTGTTGTGACATATTTTTGTCTCTCATATGCAACCCTTTAACCTATGTGTAGAAACTAACATTCATGTTTGCTAAACTTGTTGATATTGAGGGGTGCCATGATCTATATCATGTACTATTATTACTAGTTCTATTCAAAGATATTTATATTACATGTTTCACTGATATACATATCTAGACACAACACTTACATCCCTTGGATTATATATGCTACATACATGCCTTGATTGATACATACATTACTATGATGACATACTCTCCACATGATCAAATAATATTACATGATATTATATTTATACATGACATGATACTATTCATTCTTCCTTTGAGATGATTGACTCACAAGATAGTCCCTCATCTCAAAAAGAGGGCATTACAATGGGCTTGTCATAGTGACATAAGCCTCCATGAGTAGAAAATCATAGCAAAGAACAAGTTTTAACTTTTTTAGATATTTAGATGGTTTAGTTATCAAAATGTTTCAGATACATGATAGACATTTGAATATTGATAAAGAGTACAAGGGCATATGCTATGCATAAGCATCTAATTTACAAATACTTGAGCACATATTTGTACACACCTAAGTTCTATGCATGGGCATGTACACAATAGTTTACATAATAATATTTCAAAGTTTTAAATTCCCATTACATTTGGGTTACAAATTCTCAAATTCAATATATAGATTCATGAGGGAGGTTACATGTTCATACACATATATAATACAATTATAATTAAATGGAAAATGGTTGCCTTTCCACTTCACATTTATCAAAACATGCGTACATGATGGGGGCATGAACATTTCTCATTACTTTGATATCAACCTTTTTATTTTTTTATGTGGATCACACTTGATCAATAAATTGCATTTAAATCTATAAGCCATCTATATTGGTTGATTCATTAATGATCAAACCTTACTTGATCAGGTCTCTCATTTACCTACACAATGTTTTATTTTGGAGTCGAACCTAGTCACATGGTTCTCTCTATTTTTTTCTTGCATATCATTTGGGTTAGTATATTATATAATTTTCCCCACATATATGAGGTGTGAGGTATATTGCCTTCCCAACTTGGGATCCTGCATAGCTAAAAACATTTCGGGCATGATCATCCTAACTCTCCAATGCTTCGATGAGGAAGAATCAACTCCAAAAATATGTTAAGGAAACATGGTTGCACCAAAACATAGGTTTACTCTAACCCCTACCCTTTCAATTTTCATATTTCAAATTTCAAGTAAGGACATTGACTTCTTCATTCATGTTTCAAGTTTTTATAGAGTGAAACTACACATTCAAAGCTATCTCCCTAAAAGGTAAAGTGTGTTGTACATACTCAAGTATATTTTATCTTTTTACTCTATCAATTTTATTACTAGAATAAAAGGGAGTCATTTGTATTCAAAAATCTAAACTTTAATACTTGATATTGACAAAATTGACGCACATATATAACACATGACTTGATCAGTCAAACAAGCTCTTAATTCACCATCCTCTCATACTTGCATGTTATTTTATGAGTCAACCCTTTTATTATGTTGTCATAAACCTACAATAACCTCACTATCTATTTCAAACCTACCAAATATCTTGCACATACATCTCAATAATGACCTATGTTATTTAGATTTGTCTCACTCCTAATAAAAGCTATTTTATAAAATTAAACCCATCATTAGGGTTGGCCTATAAACCCAACATGTTGATGTCATTAGGAATTATTCATATGGATCCATAAATAAACAATTCAAGACATCATTTCAAATCCATATGTTATCTATATGGAACTCATCTATATATATTGCACATTGAACAAATCTACCCTATTCTTCCTAATTTGCATACTATTCACTAGGAGCTGCCGTAGGGCAAGTCTGAAACACTCAAAATATAAGTTAAGGCAAGCCTTGTAAAGTACCAAAACTATTCATTAGTTTTATTCACATATACAAGGAACATAATTATACAAACACACTAGGTGGGAGAACTACATGTGGCTTGATTTTCATCCTTGGAGTGTTGGATACATAGACAATAACCAATCGTTAGTCAAGGGAGAATGGGGTTATCCCAACCCATTACACTTCCCCTATTTTTGTAGGTTTTTGGCCCTAATAAGTACATTAAAATTTTTAAAATAAAGAAGACTGATTTGAGGAAAGCATTAAAAGATCTATATGATAAACAACCTACATACAATAAGATTGACCTTCTTATGCAACTATTGAACAATAAACTGGTAGATAATGAAGATGTATCTAAATATATTTCTCACATGAAAACACTGAAACAAGAATAATATATGATTGGTGGTAAAATTGATGATGATATGTTGATTTCTATCACATTAAATGGCCTTAATTCTATGTACACCAATTATGTTGAAATGCTACAGCTTAGTGATAAGCTTAATGGTGCCACATTTGAATCTATTTGTGAGTTATTAACTCAACATGAGAGACAATTTACAAGGAAGAAGAGTACATCTATTGAAGAGGATCACTATACAAAGAATATGTATCATCATAGAGATCATTGTCATGTACATTGAAAGTTTTAGAAACACTCTCTAAAATACTCTTTAAGTCATTCTCTGAGGCACTATCCACACTATTCTAAATAGTCTCCATAACATTCACATTGACACTCTGTAGGGTCTTCTAAACACAAGCATCACCACAAACACTCTTCTCATAGTTATTCTAGTGATTCAAGTTCTTCTGGATCTCACAAACACAAAAAAGAACCCAGATGTTTCAAAATGTGGTGGTATTAGACATCTTTTAGATGTATGTCCTTCTGGATGACCTTGTTCTCCATTCAAAAAAATGCTGAAGCCAATTATGTGGGTCATTCTAGTGGTAGATCTTCTAGTTACTCTAGTTATTCAAGATATTTTGACACTTCATTTGATCAAGAGATGTCCCTCATGGCTAAGGTCTATGGTCCCGATGGACCTGATAGCATATTTTGAGTAATTAGTGACCGGATGTTGGAGGTTGGAAGACTATTCCCTTCTCTATTTAACTATTCACTCAGAGTTTGGAATCATGTTTGAATAACAATTTTGGTAGCAGTAGTTTGCTTCTTTCAATTTTTTCTAGTTTTGGATTTCTCTCATTTGCTTTTCATGACATGGAGCAAGCCATGTTAGTTGATTTTGATTCTCTTGGTGCACAACTTCTCACCTCTCACCTAATAGGGGAAGAAGATATAGCATTTATTGATTTTTGATTAATCATCAATGATAGTATGAGTTGATAGGAGTTGTTATCACCTTTAGTGTTGAGCAAAAGTCGTTAGTGTTTGTTAAACATCAGGGAGATGTGCCATAGACAGTACAAATTTGTTACTTGGATGGGTTCTTGTATGAGACCTTATGTGGGTCGATGTAGTTAGACAGGCTTTGATCGAGTTCTAGTATAATACAGTATGATGATCATAGAAGATGAGCAAGATTGGATTATTTTCATCAACCTTTTATGCCATAACTCATAGGGTGAGATTTTATATGGAGTGGCATCAGTTTTGTTCATTGGTTTAGGTAGGGAACCATCTTCTCCAAGTGCTTCATGAGAGATACTAATTCTCACATGCTTCAATGAAGCTTCATCTTCAAGTAAAGTCACAAAGAAAAACATTGGTTTAACGCATAAACATATATTCCTTCCATACTCTCATTTCAAAATTCAAATTTACCAAAGTTCATTTCTATTTTCAAATTTTCAAAGTTCAAGTAATTTTAATATTTAGCAAAGTCCATCTCAAATTTCAAATTGTCAAAGTTCAATAAATTTTAAAATCTAGCAAAGTTTATTTCATGTTTCAATTTGTCAAAGTTCCAATAATTTTGAAATTTTCAAGTTTCAAGTTTCAAAAAGAACACAATAACTACTTCATCTATTTTGCAGGGTCTACCAAAGTGTATAATGCCTTACATGATTGAAGTACCTTATCAAAGATGAAGTGTGTCTTACACACTAACATATAACTTTCCTTTAATCGATAAATTTTATTTTTAGACTAAAGGGGGGAAAATGTAGTAACCTAAATCTAGTCATGAATACTTGATCATATTATTTTTTACCTTTTTTAATCTTCAATTAACTTGTGCATGTAATTAGTACCTATTTTGCCACTTCACCCTATTCTAAGCACAAGATATGACCTATTTTTATCTTAAGACCTTCATCTCTTACATATAGAAATGTTCTAATTGTTAAAAAATACCTTTATTCATATGTATGCCTTAACCCATATCCAAACTTCAACATTTAAGGACATGAACGCTTAATAGGGACAATAATGGTAAATGTTATTATCCCTATCTAACATTTCTATCTTTCTCCCGCCAATGGTTAATTTTTAAAAATAAACCCTTCATTAGGCATCTTACGTGTTTTTAAGCTTCCTAGCATATGGTCATCCCTTTTGAATTACTATAAAAGGCTCATTCAAGTCCCTTATTACTTCAATTGACAATTTTAATTTATATGCTTACTTACACAAGTGGACATTGAGAAAAAGTTACCTATTATTCCTAATTTATGCTATAAGCATCTCAAGCAATCCTTAGCGAAGTCACAAGCCTATTTTATGCAGCCCTAGTTAAGCATGAGTAAGTATTCAAGTTGATTGTAGATGAATTCATATAGTTGAAAGAGCATTGTTACACAAATCAATCTAGGTGGGAGAATTACATTGGGCTTGATTTCCCTCCATGGAATATTAGATATATAAGCAACATTTAGTCATCGTATGGGTGATTGGGGTTAGCTCTGCCTAACTAAACTCCTCTTTTTCATATGTACAAGCCACTCAATCATTTCATGCCCTTTTAGGATTTACAACTTCAAGAATCTATCCACATGTATTTCACACACTTTTGAAGGTAAAATCTGTATACACATACCCATTTTCAACTGTCATAAGTGACCAAACCTTCATTTACAATTTTTTACAAAAAGACAAAATTGGTATATAATGATAGTATTTGTAAATGTTCCTGTCCTTGCATGGCCTTAGATTCAACTTCTAGGTAGATTTTGGGTTTGGTCCTATTTTCTAGTTCCTACATTCTGTCAGTCAACATAATCAATCAGACATATAAAAAATCTATGTTCATATTTCATTTACATAGTTTAGTCTTGTTTGTAATCATTTCATTTCATCTATTTTAGTCATTTAACTCCAATCTATTGTTTAAAATTACTTTCACAACACCTTGATTTATTCTATTTTATTTATCAAAATAAGATTAATTATCACAATTAATTCAATTTAAGATAAAACATTTCTCTCAGGTGGTGGCACTTTGGCAGGCAGAGGTTTCGGTTGGTTTTTAGTTGGGTTGTTATTCCTTTATTTTTTTGCTTTTTCCTCGTCATTTAGTGTTACCCTTTGGGATGGTTGGGCTTTGGTCAGATATGTGCCTTTTGAGGCTAGTCTTTCTATTTGTTTTTGTTTCCTCAAATTTAACCCATTTTTTATAAATGTTGTTTATTTCGATTAATAACTTAAGTGAGGGATCCCCCAACCTTCATATCATCTATAAAAAAAACATGATATATTAAATAATGATTAAAATATAATTGTTTGTAGAATCCTTCAACTTAAAAACAAGTAACACGGTATAATTCTTATTTAATACTTAAGACAATACATAATAAAGATCAATGAATATTGAAAATATATTATTTTAAAAATATCCCAACAAAATCTTAAAAAAAATTCCAACCAATAAAATTATTAAAAAATATTTGAAAAAAATTATATAATTATTTTCATCAAACATTATAGTTCAAAATTCTCACTAATCAAGTCATTCAAAAGTTCTCCCAACAAAAAGAATAATAATAAAAAATAAATTTAATTAAATCAAACCAATTCTTAATCATCAAAAACATACTTTGAGATGAACAAGTTATTATAAGGGAGAAGTGTCATTTATTGAGTGTGTACCAATATTTGATATAGATTTTGAATACACAATTTTTTATACTCAATTTTGTATTATTTAATAGTTATCATAGTACTATATATTAGTTCAATTTTTATCTCACATTAACCAATCACATTATGACATGTCACCATTTCAATAACTAGTTTACCAATATACAATATATTTACACTATATTCAAATATTGGACACCATGGTTCATGTAGCATAATCCAAAATATTGATTAAAAAATGATCACACAGTTTTTGCCAGAAACATATACATCTTACTTCACGGACTGTAGAAATATGGTCTCTCTCATAGATGCCCTTCATGGAAGAGAATTTTGCCTTAAGACAAAATTTCTTGATACGTTGAGAATCAAACTTGAAAAGAAGATTACATACTTAACGTTTCTTAAAAGATGTTGGGATGATAGACTCAACTCCCTAACATCATAACACCTCATTAATAACATTTTTAAATAAAAACACGTCTCTGTAATCTTATTATACTATTATCTCTCACCCTTGATAATTCACGTAATATAATCTCAAACATTGATTAAAAAATTATCACACAATTTTTATTAGAAACATCTACATCTTACTTCATGGAATGTGAAAATACGGTCTATCTCATAGATGCCCTTCATAGGAGAGAATTTTTCCTTAAGATCAAATTTCTTGATACATTGAAAATCAAACTTGAAAAGAAGATTACATACTTAATGTTTCTTAAAAGATGTCAAAATCATAGACTCAACTCCCTAATATCATAACACCTCATTAATAACATCTTTAAATAGAAACATGAGTATGTAATCTTATTATACTATCTTTTTTATCATACAATTCACATAGAGTGATTCCAAATATTGATTAAAAAATTATCATACAATTTTTATCAGAAACATCTACATCTTATTTTATGGATTATAAAGATACAACCTCTCTCAACATTTTTTCACATATATTTTAAATTTATTATTTTAAATTAATTTAAATCATGACTTTCCCTACATTTCAACATACAAAACAAAATACAAATTAAAAAAATGTTAAACTTTCAAATTAAATGATTTTTACGTTCCTAGGTGTCACAAACTCAAATTGAAAATTGCAAGTTTTCCACTGTACTCTCAATTATTTCTGAGCTTTAAAACTATTGAAACAACTAAAAAGAAACGGCCCTGAAATGCCATTTGCATGGTGTCAACGTTTTGAGGTTGTTAAAATGCATGATGGTTATTAGTCGTCAAGTTTATTGCTACAAGGTTTAGAAATATGAAATAATGTACCTTTCATTGTTAAATTTCATTGATTTAGTTCCTCGTGAAATAATGTTTTTTTGAAATTGTCAAGAAGCAAAAATGAGGATTATATTCTATGTATATTGGTTATTCTCTTGTTAGGCTGATGTTGTAATCTTTTCCTAGGTTATTTATAGCCATTAGTTGGCCCTATTCTTTCTTGCATGAATGAGCATTGGGTTCAAAATTTAAGGTAAGCAAACACATTTTTCTTAGAGTTAAAGAATTTGTAGACGGGCTTGCTATCTTTAGGATTGTTGAGGCTATTCAGATTTGAGTGTTTGATGTTTTCAATGCAATAACTTTGGCTTGGTGGTGATGTATTCGCGAAGATGACACAATGCTCTGGTTTTAACAACAACATGTTAACATAGCATCTGAAAGATTTCTTTTAATTTTTTTTTCTCTTTTTTGTAATTTTGTATATAAATTTTGCAATCTTATTATTTTTGAGATATATTATGATTTAAGAGTTCACAAGTTGTGGCCTTTTTCTGAGATGGAGGTGTGTTTTCGAGATGAGATACGAGTCTTAGGTGTTTAAGTATAACTCTTTGTGCAACTATGAATGAAACATGATAACATTGATAACTTAAATCATACTCGTATGACATTGAATGCCTTTGAAAAGGTTTACAATATAGAATATAACAACAATGGATGAAGATATAAATATATAGAGTAGGGCAACAACCATATATCACAAGAATAAGAGCAATATAGAGTAGATCCACATCAAAGATTGATATCATAGTAGAATATTGGAAATATGTGATTGGGCCACTTCATGGGGGTAACCTCCATAACTTTACAATAAGAATAATTTTCATGATATGATCCTCTAATACTAACCACGACCTCCTATATATACTCTACTAAGGCTATGTATACTCCATAGGCCAACAAAACTATCAATATGAAAAAATATAAATTATCATATGACTAAGTAAAAGATTATGCTAGCCACAAGCTGACTACACATCCCAATACACCCTAATGGTTTAGGGTGTAGCATTCCCCTCCCCTTAAAACCAACGTTGTCCTCAACATTGATGATCTCTGTGTGCTTCTACAGGAATATTTCATCCTCCCATGTTGCATCCTCATTGTCTAGATTCTTCCATTTGATTAGATACTCTGTAATCACCCTCATTTGCAATGTCTTTGTGCATTTTTGGAGAATTTCCTTGATTCTTGACTCTTCATCAAGCTCTGGTAACTCTATCTAGGTCAAAACTCTTTATCCGATGACTTTCTTCAAGTAGAAAGCTTGTAAGACTAGATGTATTTTTGTTGAATGAGGTAACCCTAGTTTGTATGCTACATTGCATATCTTTTGCGTGCCGTGATAGGGCCCATAATACTTAGGTGAAATATTTTTTTCCTTATTTTTTTGTTTCAATGGCATTTGATTATAGGGTTGTAATCGCATAAAATTCTAATATTCTACATCAAAATGTCCTTCAGTGCAGTGCTGGTTAGTTTGCTACTACATTTGGTTCAGTGCCATTGCCAAATTGAGTACCTCATGTTAGTGTTGAATGTGGTCTTCAATTGCTCGAACCTTTGGCTGAACTCTCACAAGAGAGGTGATGGATGGTGGTTAGTACTCATATAATGCCAAAAATGGAGACATTTTAGATGAACTATGGAAAGAAGTGTTATACCACCATTTATCTTTTGGTAGCCATTGAACCTATCTCTCTTGTTTTTCTTAATCAAAACACCAGAGATAAACCTCCAAGCACTTATTGACCACCTCAATTTGACCATTAGATTGGAAATGATATGATGAACTATGAGCTAATAGAGTACACAAACAAGAAAATAAATCAATCCAATAATTATTGGTAAAATATATAGGATCACTATCACTTACTATGATTTTTAGGGTCCCATCTAGTTTTTGAATCGTATCAATAAAAGTTGATGTTATTTTACTCTATATAAAAAGATGTGAAAATACACTAAAATAGGCATATTTGGTGAGTTTATCAGGACAACAATGATGACATTTTTCCCTTCAGACTTGGGCAATCTTGTGATGAAATCCATGGACACCTCCTCCCACCTATGGCTAGGAATAGATGGTGGTTGTAGAAGACCCGAGGTCTTAATTGTCTTACCCTTGTTTTGCTGACACACAATGCATTTTGTCACAAATTACTAGACTTCTCATTTGAGTGCTTCCCAAAATAATTCCTCCTTGATTCTATTATAAGTCTTCAAGAAGATTAAGTGCCCATCGATTGGTGAAGCATGTAGCTTTGCAAGAACCTTTTGCTTAAGGGTTGAGTTATTGTACATATATGGTCGATCCTTGTACCATAAAGTGTCCCATTTTCATTCAATTTTTTATAACACACTCGGATCTTGTTGGAGATTTTGAATGAGAGTTTGTGTATTAGTGTCATTCGCCCATTTAGATTTTGCCTTCTCCACCCAATCTACCTATGATATCGATATGGCACATAATAGTGCTTCTGTGGACGCATCCTTTTTAAATAGTTCATTAGCCACTATATTCTCCTTTCCTTTTTTGTAGATGATCTCAAAGTCATATTCTAACATATTCATAACCCATTTTTTTCTTCTTTTGATGATAACCTCTTTTATAGAAAGTATTTGAGACTATCATAATTTGTATTCACCTTAAGGTCTCCATTGTTTGACTACATGAAAGAGAGCCATAATTTGCTTTTCCCAAATGAGCTTCAACAAATTATCACCCTTGAGTTAATGACTTTCAAAAGTAATAGGGGAGAATGCGTAACATCTACATGACAAATTAATATAAGCATAGTGAATAGTTTCAATATGGCATAGATTTAAAATTTCATTTATTTACTAAGACCACAATCAGTGCCGCCCATTAAAGTGCTAAAATCATTTTTTACATGCATAGATTTTTATAGAATGTGAAATATTGGTCAAATCTTTATTTTTTCACATTAACAAGTATAATAGCCTCTAGGAAGCACAAATTACAGATAAAATGCAGACCTGGAATGATCCTACGTATTTATTAAACTCTTATTTTGAAATTTTATAAATTTTTTTCTCTTGAATGGGATTCTTTTTCATTTTTGTTGTTAGAGTTTTGCCCCTTGAAGGCGGCACACGCTCTGTCAAAATTTTTAGGAGCATCTACAAGTGTTTGAAGTTGTGTAAGCAATCTCCTCAAGGCAAAAACTTGTAGACCAATATCAAGCCTGTATTGCATCCCTTCGCTTTTGAGGAAGGATTTGTGAGAGCAGAAGGACCATAAGGGTAATAGACGGAGTTATAGTGGTATGACGAGTCAGTTTCTTTAAATTATTTGTTACAGTGGTATGACGAGTTAGTTTCTTCATATTATTTTTCCCCATTGAAATATTTTTTTACAAGGAAAAGTAATTTTTTTTATATAGAGAGGGAAATTAGGTTCAAATGTAAAAAATTCTCTTCGTGTCTTGTAAATCCTCTTGGATCACATGTAAATTTTTTTTTTGTATAAATATTTTAAGGTAGTATGTGTAGGGATCAATTTCCATTTGTATTCACTTTCAGTCAAAATTATTTTTTGCTATTTTTTTATAAAGGGGTTATAAGGATAAAACAAAACAATGAAAGGACAAAGATAAATTTTGGAGATATAAGGGTTTATAAGGTGTTACATTTTTTTTTAAAGTCCTAAAATATCTTCTAATAAAAACCCATTTTGAAGGTAAAAGTCAAAACCTTGATAGCATTCCTTATTTTTTGACTTCATAACATGGTAAAAATTGTAAGTTTGATCTCAAAAAATGGTGAATTATCACATAAAAATTATAAAGAATGGAGTAGAAATATGGATAATACACCCTAATATTTAATGGTTTATGGGAAATAACTAGAGAAAGGAATTCACACCACCAACTAATTGATCCATGAAGTTTGTTGAAGTATTAAAAATGTGATAAACATACACTCACACTTTTGAAATCATCTTGATCTTGAATAGGTTATCATTTATTTTGAGGTAGTTAAAATTGGTGCATGGAAAGCATAGAAAGCGTTTAAATATTTTTATGACAAGACAACCTACATATAAAAAGATTGGCATTCTTATGCAACTATTGAACAATAAACTTGTAGATAATGAATATGTCTCTAAATATATTTCTCACATGAAAACATTGAAATAGGAATACTACATACGATTAATGTTAAAATTGATGATGACATGTTGATTTACATTACACTAAACAGTCTTAGTTATTCATAAACTATTTTTTTTGAAATGATAAAACTTATTTATAAGCTTAATAATACCACATTTTACTCTATTTGTATTAGTTGTTAATGTCAGCATGAGAGACAATTTACAAGGAAGAAGAGTAAACCTATTGAAGAGGCTCAATATACAAAGAATAAGTCCCAATCATTGAGATCATTGTCATGTACAATGGATAGTTTCTAGAATCACTCTCTAAATACAATATTTAATTCATTCTCCAAGGCACTCTCCAAACCATTATATATGAGTCTCCATGTCATTCACATTGACACTCTGTAGGGTCTTCTAAATGCGGGCATTACTATAAGCACTCTTTTCATAGTTATTCTAGTGATTCATGTTATTATAAATATCACAGACACAAGAAAGAACATATATATTTCAAATGTGGTGGTATTGGACATCTTGTAATATGTATGTTACTTATTGGATTATCTCATTCCCCATGAAAATATAAATCTTGAAGCAAACTATGTGGATAAATTCTACTAGTAGATCTTCTAGTTACTCTAGTTATTCAAGATATTCTGACGCTTCATTTGATCAAGAGATGTCCCTCATGGCCAAGGTCTATGGTCCTGATGGACCTGATAGCTTATTTTGAGTGATTAGTGATTGGATGTTGGAGGATTAGTTGGAGGCTGGAAGATTATTCCCTTCTCTAGTTAACTATTCACTCAGAGTTTGGAATCACATTTGAATAACAATTTTGGTAGCAGTAGTTTGCTTCTTTCATTTTTTTCTAGTTTTGGATTTCTCTCATTTGCTTGTCATGACATGGAGCAAGCCATGTTAGTTGATTTTGATTTTCTTGGTGCAAAACTTCTCACCTCTCACCTGATAGGGGAAGAAGATATTGCATTTATTGATTTTTGATTAATCATCAATGATAGTATGAGTTGACAGGGGTTGTTAGCACCTTTAGTGTTGAGCAAAAGTCGTCAGTGTTTGTTGAACATCAGTGAGATGTGCCATACACAGTACAAATTTGTTACTTGGATGGGTTTTTGTGTGAGACCTTATGTGGGTTGATGTAGTTGGACAGGCTTTGATCGAGTTCTAGTATAATACAGTATGATGATCATAAGAGATGAGTAGGTTTGGATTGTGTTCATCAACTTTTTATGCCATAACTCATAGGGTGAGCTTTTATATGGAGTGGCATCAATTTTGTTTAGTACCATGAGGTACAATACACCACTTGAAGTTTCATTTAGGTTTCCTTTGATGACTTTAGAGTCATTGCTCCAGTTATTTCATCACCCCTTTGGATCAAGGGGAGTTTGTTGGGATCATTTATGATCTAAATTATTTATTTATTAATTTACTTTTAGTTATTTAGGGTATTTTACCTGTTAGTTGGTTACTAAAACCAATTCTCTCTCTCTTGTATGCTTTCTAAGCTTACTTGTTGTAAAAAAATAATATAGCTTTTAACATTGCATACATTGAATATATTTCTATTTTATTTCTCCATCCTGGCCATTAGGTGGCTACCTCATTCCAATGGAAGGAGTCCTTCAATAAAGTTGTGAGTGGATTTGGGAAATATTTTTTCATTTTTTCAAGTCGAGATCAATGTCTATTTGATGTTGTCGGAGGATTGAAAAAACATAACTTTTGATATGGAAGGAATTTAAAAATTTCATTGGTGTAATATGTCCTAAAACATATATTACTATCTTAGAACATGCCAATACTAATATTATCATATGGACTTCCAACATCAAACTCTACATCATTGAGATCCCCAAGCCCTCTAGAAACATTAGAGTTAAATGGCCCTCCACCTGGTAAATGTGCTATTACTAGTTCCACTCCTTGATGCTACACTTGATTGTTCTGAGTGAGTATAATGATCCTCAACTAATGGCATCCCTATAAGTGCAGCCCAAGAACTCCAAGTCAGGCAGCTCTAGTCAACATATCACTATTAGATGGCCCTTGTGGATACTAATCAATATTATTTCAAAAGGCACAAGTTGGAGCAAACATACAAGAAGTTATCCACGTTTGCTCCCAATTGATTGCATTTAATTGAGCATATCTAGTTTGTACTCCAATCTATCTTAGTTGATAAGGAAATGGTCACCTGTGGATAAGGTTTTGCTAAAATTTAAATTTTGAAATGTTCAATCTTCAAAGTAAATAAAAAATTAGAGCTAGTAGTGTCAAAAAATTTAGAAGTTAAAATTTAAAATTTTGATTCTAGAAATATGAAATGCGATCCCATACCTTTGATAGCATTGAATAACTAGTGGTTGCAGGTATGTGATATTTTCCCCTTCAAATTACCACCATAAGCGCACTTTTAGGGTCTTGTCAGGAAGAGCAAAAAATTCTGCCCATCCTACCTTCGTTGGATGTAAACGTTGTTAACTCTTCATAGACCTTAGATTCTACATTTGGTTATGTAATTGTTTTTTTATTGCTTTCTTATGTCCTATTGGGTGAATATTTTATCGACCATCTAATTGGTGTTCAAAATAGTTCCTATCACCACAACATAGGGAGATTGGTCATCCAGATGTGCAGGTTTACTGCATCACAAGGGGACAAATCTCTCCTCTCATCAAGGGGAGGTTCCCTATTAAATATGAGGAGCTATATATAATATAAATAAGCAAAAAGTAAGACACATGAGTGAGACAAACCATCCATCTCTCTTCTTTCAGAGATGATGCACACAGACAAAGGAGAAAATCTTGGCTATAAACGCTGAAGGCACTTCTCTTCTTTCAGAAGTGTCGCTATAGGAAATAGCAGGAGTTTATTTCAGATAGTGAAATAACCAGTGATCAAAAGAACGTAGGAACAACAGGATGAAACAGAGCTCAAAGTCTCCACCTCAACTACCCAAAGAGTATATCACAAAGGATAATGCGGGCACAAAGTTGCCCTAGAATCCTCAACACAAAAAGGAAAGGAAAACACATATTGAAATCAATTGTGAAAGCACAAAGTCTTCTCACAGTTGGTTTCATGACACTTCTTTGTTACCTTCACTAATTCTGTGCACCAAATTAAATGAATAAGGACACCTTCAGATGACACAAGTCAGAACAGCACAAAGTCTGTGAAAAACCTACTTTCTCATTTAGATAACAATGGAAATGAAATTACAACCTGAGCTCAAAGTCTCAGTCTTTTTCTTTCAAAATGGGCAGAGTTTCGCTCTTGTAAAATCAAAAGTCTCCTTTACAAATGAGAGAACTAACAAACTTATAGCCACTACGCAAGGATTGGCACCCTTTCCCATGGGACAACCCATGCTACAATCAATGTCTTCAATGCATCTCCAATTTGGTCTGGAGAGACCATGCTGAGAACAGTGCACTTCCATAACTATGGCATGTCCCTTCATCTGACATGTCTCCTCCTTAATATGGTCCATTTGGTCCCTTGCATATTTGTCTTTACTTCATGGAAGAAAACAGGCCACGTCCTTGGTTTGGTGCACTCAGAAGTCTACTCAATCCACTATTTCACCTACTGGAAATAAATCTTTCAAAGATATTTCTGATCCTTTGGTCTCGCTCCTCTCTTCACTGCTTAAGCGCTTCTTTGCTCTTTATAGCCCTTCTTGCCTAAGTCTTTGGGGGGTCCTTTTTGTGTATTTGACAAGTGGAAAGTTCCACTGTTATGAAACTCATTAGAAACTTATGGAAAATGGGGTCCATGACACATTTTGCCCAAGAAACTCCAAAAGGGGAACACAGATGCAAACACTTGTTACGTTCTGCTGAGTCATAACAAGACACGTAACGTATTTTGCTCTTCTTTATAATTGACTTCAAACATTCTGTCTGAAGGAATTCCTTCAGACACTTTGTCTGAAGGAAATCTTTTTTGCCTTTTCATCTTTCCCGTTGGGCTTTTGCTTTGTCTTTTGGGCAAATTCCTTCAGACAATTTGTCCGAAGGATTTCGCTTTGTCTTTTGCCTTGTTCACTTTTCTGAAGGAGTTCACTTTGTTTGCTTTTGCTCGCTACCCTCTGCAAGGGCACTTGGCTTGGTTCACAGCCCTTCATAAGGGCACTTGTTCCTTTGGCTTTAGGGTAGCCCCTTGAACTTGCCGGTTGAACCAACTTGTTCAACGGTTCCATGGTTCAATCTTGCGTTTGAAGCCATCTTTTTGTCCAAGTCTTTTGATCTCTTTGAACTGATTGAACTCGTTGAACTAATTTGGTTCAAGGTTCAACAGTTCAATGGTTAATTCCCTTGTTTTTCGCCAAGTCCTTTGATCGGTCGAACAAAACGCGTTGAACCAACCACTCGTTGAACCAATCCTGAAAATGACTAAGCGTTGGAAACTTGTTCTTTTGATTTAACTCACCTGTAGAATCCTTTGAACCTGTTGAACATGCTAAATTCAAGCATGTTGAGTCTGTAGAAACATATCTACAGAGTTCGTAGATTTGAGTCCCTTGAAAGAGTCTGTAGAAATGCGCCTGCGGAGTCCGTAAATTCAAGCCTATAGATTTCATAGATTTCTGAGAAAGATTTGAAAAATGAAGAACCTGAATGCTCAGAACAATTTTTGAAAGGGGAAGAGAGGATTTTGATCTGTAGGACCAAAATAGTTTAAATGTTGTCCCAAAAATGAGTGATATTTTTGGGGGACAACATGTCCATCTGAAACTTTCATGTTCTGGTAATGTTATAATGATAATATATAGGACTCAGAATAGTCTGGAGATGTCATTTGGTTGTGATAGTGTTATTCACTTTGTTGTAAAAATTTTCCTTTAGATCTTTCTCCAACAAAGAGTTGAATGTTTAATTAAATTCATCCCAGGTGGGTTCATCTGTATGTAGAAATTGAGCCATGGAAATTTTTTGATTCAGATCAAGGATTAAACTTTTGATCATTTGGGATTTTTCCATGTTTGATTACCTCCAAGAACCCTATAGGTTTCTGATTACCATGCTGATTAAGCTAATTTTGACCTCTAAAAGTTTCTTGAAAATGATTGTGTGTGCAACTATCTTGTCTTAGTGACCTATGCAATAAAAATAAAAAATATATCAAAATTAGAATTCAAAAGTAAACATGAACAAAATATAAAGAATGCAATGATTAATAATTACAAATTTAAAATTTAAATAATAAATAATATATATTAAATTTTAGCACAGCGTATGGAATTTGTACTCCAGTTTATCTCAGTTGATGAGGGATTGATCTGATGTGGAGAGAGTTTTGTTATAATTTAAATTTTGAAATGTTCAATCTTCAAGCTTAAATTAGTAAATTTAGAAGTTGACTCCATAATAATGGGTTTTAGGGGGGATTTGTATCCCAAGTCTTTTGTTTTGTGGTAACCTCCCATTAGTGGATCCATACAGTTAAATTTTGATGGTGCAATAAAAGGGACCTTGAGTATGGTTGGTGGGTGAGGTGTGTTCTTTGATGATGAGATGGGTCAACAACCTATCATGATATTTTCAATTGATGTTGGGATCTATAAAAATAATTAATTAAAGGTATATAAATGCTCAAAGGTATTGAGATAGTTGTAATAAGAGGTTGGAAGTAGTTGATCATTGAAGGTGATTCAAAATTTTGACAGATGGATTAAAGAAGGGACCTATGGGGTCTTGGCACTTGAAAAGGATTGTCGATGAAGTTTAGTGGATAATTAATGATATGGAAGAGGTTTCCATAGTCCACATTAAGCAGGATAGAAATCAAGTTGTTGAGAGGGTTGGAAATAGGGGTGTTTTGATAACAAGCCTTGATGAGGTACCCATTCAAAAAAAAGAAGCAGTGTGAAGACAAGTGTCCCTTTGGACACCAATACATCTTGTTGGAATACATGGATGTTGAGTCATTGTAACTGCTAAGTTGAATTAGGAATGGTGCTGAATACAAGGATCATTGAACATGAACACTGCACTCTAAAATACTAGGTCGAATGATGAATTTGAGGAAACATTGCCTGAACACCCTCCCTCAATGCCAAACTCAGAGAAGATGGCAATGAAAGTCTCTAAAAAAGTGGACTAAAATATGGTGAGAAGTGAGCACAAAGTAGGGAAAATTTTATTGATGAATCTTTGTAAATTCATGAATATTCTAATTTTATAAATTTGCATTTGGTGATTTTTTGGGGTATTGAAGATCTTGGAATTGCCTAATTTTTTTGGGTGTAAGTTAATTTTAAGGTCAGATCACCTACTATTTAAAATAATTTCATTCATATAAATGTTTTTCACTATTACCTCCAAAGGTAATCTACATACATTCACCTTACATAACACATGTAGACAGTCATCTGCATATGCCGACCATTGTATACATATGCCATTGGCCATCTACATATCTTCATATACCGATGACCATTCATATATTCTGATGGCCATCCACATGTCGATGACCATCCGCATATACCAATGACCATCTGTATTTTGATGTTACTCATTTACAACCTAAAATGACATAAAAAAACTAAAAACATAAATAGTATTACATATTTGGATTATTTTCAAAAAGTTATTCAATTTCAAAAAAAATCATCACAATCCGAGGTTGTATGTAAAAGTTATGGCCTCCAAAAGTTGACTAGTTGACAATGCACTTGCCGACAGATGTTCGCATAATGTTGATGGCCATCTGCATGGTGCCTATGGCCTGAACTCAGATTACAATGATTTTTTTTTTGAAATTAAATAACTTTTTGAGAGGAATCCAAATATGTAATAATATTTACATTTAGAAAATTTTTGTATTCATAAAATATTGATTCTCCTGCTCCATCACTTGATTCGCCTAAACAATTAATCACCTTCCAAACTCATTCGACACCATTGCAAATCCAATTTGCCTAGGAACCTCCAAGGATATTTTAATATATCCCACTAAAATTAACCTTGGCACAAAGATTGGTGGGGATGCTACATTAGTGTCACTACTAAAAAAATCACCAAAAATTCTAGTAATGCATAACAATTCTCATATGGGTTATGGAAAATAAAGTCCCTAAATAAGTACCCATGTACAAAAGAGGAATCTAAAATATAGATAAAATCTCTCAAAAATATGGCTCTGTTGGTGATGGAAGAGACTGACAACTAAAATAGTAAAGGGTTCACAAACTAAGGTACACACACATAAAGGTAGACTAGGTTGTAAAAGTAAATCCCCAATGACACTAAAATTTAGTGTGAGTATAATATATCCCAGAAAGCACCAAACAAAAATAAGCAATTGGGCCTCACAATAGGGCCTTTATGGGTCAATGCAATAAATCTTTTAAGGGGTTTATTTTTTCAATATTTTTGACCATTGTAAATGATAGAAACCCTATATTATTTTCATGATTCCTTGATAGACGCAAGGCCCTCTCCAAAATTTCCTTCTCCTTCACCAATAATGCAGTCCTAACCATTTCATAACCAAGGCCTATGTACTCTTTTTGGGATTCCATTAATGACCGTCACTATGTCCTCCTTAACTAGTGGTTTCACCAATTTGAAGGAGTGCCCATTCGCATAGACACATTGTGCCACATGATCCCTTTGCCCCTTTTTTTATTGATCTTGGCAAGGGCATGTCCCCTCATGATCTCTTCTTTGTAGTAGTATCTCAATTTCTTGTTCCATAGGAGGAGTTGAAGTTGTCTCCAAAAATGCATGTGGAGTAAAAGTAGGGCTTGAATATATAGATAGTTTACCATCACCACCACCAAGTTGAGGTATCCTTTGCATGATATGAATGGAGCTAGATTCATGGTTTTTCATTGTGGCTAGGCTATCTATGTTATCTTACTTCTTTATGAAAGCTAAGATTTTGTATTTTGGGAAAGCCCATTTTATTCTTTTTATTCTGACCTCATGAAAATGTTAATACCCTTACCTTCAGTCCTACATATGTGGGATTTAAGCTTGTTGTAAGATTTATTGTACTCCTTGCAAGCATAATTACCAAATCTAGCTAGATCTACATAAAATCCAACTATATTTTGATTTTTTGTTTGGACTAAATAAAATTGGGTCCGAGTTGGCCTTGTTTTTTTCAAATTTTTAAATAATGTTTAATGTTAAAACAAAGGGCCAACAATGATAAATATTACATGATATTAACATTTTGTATTAGACTAGTAATGTTTTTAATTGTATTTGTCAAATTTTCATATTTATATAGTTATGCTCGTATATATATGTATATTGTAGATCAAATTTTTCTAACCTTTTTCAAGAATTATGGATTTTTCAAAATTTTTGGCCCTCCCAAGTGGATCTGGATTTCTGGACTTGGTAACTATGTAGTTGCAAGTTTGATCAAATCCTCCACCACACGATATATTTGATAAAACATGAATATGTCTCCAAATTAAGTTAAAATATGAAATTGTACCATCTTCCCCTCCACCTCCATCTCCTGTTATAGAAGAATTAATAGCCATGAGAAACTTTTCGATGAAGCAGTTTTGGAAAGAAAACAACCCTTGAAATATCATTTTTGATTCTTCTCAATCACCACCTAAGCCTACTCCCCAATGTTAGAATATGCTTGTACGAAATTTTCAACACTGACTATGGATCTCAAGTCTACAATATTGGCTTCTTCTCAACTTGCACAATGAAAATGTGAAAACATGTATGTGAAATGTAGAAGAGAAATTAGTGTGTTTTTTCTTTAGTTAAGTTATGGGGGAGGGAGAGTCAGAGGATGAGAGGGATTTAAATTATCTTATGGGTTATGTTGGGGGGAGTGGGGGTGTTAAAAATGAGGTTGGGTTAGTGTTAGGTTTTTTTATTAGCGTATGATATTATTTGATATCGATAAAAAGTAGAGGGATCCAAGAAGGGAATCTAAGACCGATAAAAATTCCTCGCTACTCGAGGAACCATGGCCCATGTTCCATCATAAAGGCATAGTCCTTAGCTACAAAAACTTGAATAATAATAAAACCTTTACCCATATGAGATACAGAAGGAGGGTCACAATGAGCCCAAGTGTCTTTCATTTAAAGATAAAACTCTTCAAGAAAAGGGCATTTACCTAAACACTTTCAAATCAAAGATCTCAAGCCCAAATACTTTTCCATGGAATTCATATAACCCTCTTTGAGCACCCACTAAGGGGTTAATTCAGCTAGGAGGATAGGGACATCCCCAACCATCAAGCACAACACCTTATAGTCAGAGTGAACCCTAACACCAAAATCACCACCTATAACCATATTTGATGAATTTTGAGCTTGAGGTGGCGTAACCATTAAGGAAACCACATAGAGGGAATGTGGAACCAAACACAAAGAAGATATAGGTGATTGATGATAAATATTCCCCTGGTAATAATCATTGAAACTATGGAAGGGATTGACAATGTTAGGGCATTCAACAAAAAAAGGTCAAAAGCTGAGGGATGAGCCACTGAAACCCTAAGACCTACAAGAGCCTCATTGATGACCTCAAACCAAGATTTATTCAAAAATTACCCTTTACAATACCATTAAAGTATAAAACATCCTTTCGTGCTAAGGTCACCCGAACCACAAGGTGCCTTAGAAATAACTTGCCCCTTGCTGCACCAATGCTTGAAGGACTTTATCTTACTTGTTGATGCTTCCATTATTCAACCACAAAGGTTAAATTCAATTGTCTATTAATATACAAGATTTATATTTCATTTATGATTAAGAGATACACAATAGATTATTAACATTCTATTGAGCATTGACATGCATTCTAGAGACACAAAGTAATCATTAGAGCATTATCTTTGTTTGAATCTAGTATTTCTCATGGAACACTTATGATGTATGACCTAAAGTTTAATCTATGAAACTTATATTATGAAGTCATTTATCTGATGTAATTTATTATTTTCCACATTTTTATATCATAGTTCCCACCCTTCAGGGGCCTAGAAAATAATAAGATAGTTATATTATTCATTAAGACTAACATAGGCCCCTAAAGATCATGTTGTTTTATTTAATCTTTAGATATTTTAGGGCCATTGGAGTTATCCTATGGATTTTATTTTATCTAGGTATACATGTACTACAATGCAAAGATCAAAATGAGGAAGCGGGAGATCAGAACCAAGGGAACACACTCATTAGTTTATTTTAGATCCTATCTATCACTTATCAAAATCTCTTCCAATGCTCTTGGATAATTCTAAAAGTGTCCTAAACACTGACAGGCATTGTGTGAACTATTCCTCACATTTCATGCCTCTAACACTTATAAGATCCATATTTCTAGGTGGGGTTGTTAACATTTTTGGGTGTGTTCTTCCATATTTAGATTCAAGTGATTATTTTTATATTGTGACCTATATAAGATATGCTTTAAAACCCTATATTAATGCCACACTAATTGATTGGAAATATTACTTAGGTATTGTGGTTGTATTCTATATGCATTAAAATGCTTAAATAATTTGATGCTTAACCTATTCATAATTATATTATTTGTGTCCACTTGTAGATATTTTGTGATTATGTAGCCCCTCAATCTTGTAAACTTGGAAAACTCAGACCTTGGCTATTCCTCTTATTTCTACACATGCTTTGCTTCCACAAGCCTCACATCTTCTCTATCTTGTGCACCTTGGCCTGTCTCTTAGTTTGAACAACTTTTATATTGATGACAAACAACCCATTTTTCCCAAAATTCTTAAAATGTACTTTTCTTACACCTTTGCTAGTTTTGACCCTGTGCTTGCTCTCCTTATCCATAGACACTAACATCCATGATAGACAATAGCGTCAATGTTATTGTACTACCTTGAAGCAATATTTTAGTGCCCTATAGTCTTCCAATTGATAAATAAAATATATTAAAATGGTTGGCCTAAGTGATTTAATTTGAGTTATCTTTCAATAAAATTGGTATAAATACAATATCAACCCTCATTCATTCACCACTTAACAACTAGACCAAAAGAACACTCAAAAAGCACTCAAGTTACCAAAAGCTTTCCTATTCTACCCTATTCTAATATTAGTCAAAAAAATAACCTAACTACATGTTTTAAGTACTAAAGGAGCAGTCATTAGGCCATATTTTCCAAGTTACAAGATAGGTCATTTTTGTACTTGCTTTACACACATTACATGATTCACATACAAGCCAAAATGTAGGGGAGAATTACATGAGTTTGAGGCCCTCTTATGGAGTATTGGAGATGTAGGCAACAGTATTTGATAGTGGGTTCATTATAGGTCAGCTTGACATCATGTTCCCAGTAACCCATTTTTCTCCAAGGTCACATTGAAGATGAAAAACTAGAGTTTTTCCATTTTACTAGAAACAATAGTCCATAACCCAGATTTGAATACACCAGAGTGAAGGGAAAGCCAAACCTAGAAGCATCTAGGTGGTTTCATCCTATTTCATTTGGTATTCCATATAGGACACTAGTGTTGAATCTAAACAATAATACTGACACAAATGTCCCAGAGTGACATAAATGTCTAGAGAGCCAGAGGCACCAGATCCAGAATGTAACGATTGATCAAGAACTATCTTCCTAACTATTTTATGCTTGTATAAGATCCATCACTATTTTAACATCAAAACAAGCTAAGTACTCTCTTTTATGTCATTTATATATCTAACATAGTTCTACTTTCTATTAATAGCCTATCTTAATTTTATAAATTCAACATATGGTACATATGAGTTTACCACATTAATTGGCATATTATAGATCTATTATTTACCCTTATGCCCTATCGTTTATATATCCTTAACCCTATGTATCCAAGTAGGATTCCTCAATCCAAATTAAGGTTAATAATGACCAACAAAGATTAAAACAAAGACAATATTTACAAAATATCGAAAAAATAAAAAACATTCAAAAAACCAAAAACATTTTTGGCACCTACATGTTCTATTGGCTCCTTGAAATCTATGTGTTAGTTTCATGTTGAGGGATAACACATCATTTAGTACTACATACACATATACAAACATACATAGATACATGATACACTTATGGGTGTTAAAATTTCCCTCTACTCACATCACTAGGGCATTGGGGGCATCCATATTCTACGATTTTGATTCACATATGTTATATGATTCAATGATCACTATACACTATTATGTTTTATCTTACATATGTACTTATAGAAGCATTTTCCATGCTTATATTTTTCACATGGTAATTGATATGTTAAATGCTCTTGACATTTTTTTTACTAATACATTCGATCAATGGGCCATTATGACATGTTTATACTAGTTGCTTATGCCTTTCCTTTACACACTTAATCGAGTGTTTTGCCTTGCTATTGTCTTGTTTTATAGAGAATTTGAATACGATCTATTTTATGTAACCCCTATGCGTATGTTTATCTTTTTGGATATTTGAATATGTCATTGTTTCTTGGACATTTGAAAATATCATTGCCTTCTTGGACATTTGAATGTCATTGATTATTGTATAGACAATTGAATATGTCATTCCTTAATTTTGTGGACATTTGATGAAGTTATGTCCATTCAATTTTACAACATTTGAACTTGCCCCTTGTTTGTGGTCTCTTTGGACCATTGCCTTTTGACTTGATTTTGAGTGTTCTTGTGTGTGTGCTTGTTTACTTGTTGACCTTGTACTTTATGATCTAGACATTACCATGATATTTATCATGCACCTTAGGCCTACATGTGATCACATCAATTCTATGTACTTGAATGATACATTTGAATAGACATGTTCTTTCTATATGCTACATGGTTATATTCATAGATTTATAGTTGTCTTACCCTTTTGAGTTGAGGTAACTTATAGGCAATATTTTTACCTCATCTCAAAGTGGGGGGCGGGGGGGGGGGGGGGGGGGGGGGGGGGGGGGCGGCGGGGTGGCATAATGGGGGCATTCTTGGGAAGTGTGTTATACACACTTTGTATAGTTCTCAAATTTAGTAGGGGCATGCCATATGGACATGGCTTCCACACATTTATAGTTTACAGATTATAGTGGGGGCATGCTTCGGAAGCATGTTATCTGCATTTATTTAGTATTTGGTACTTATACCAATTTGTAAATTTAGTAGGGGCATGCTTTAGAATCATGTTCTCCACATTCATTTAGTATGGTACTTATATCAATTCACATATTCAATGGAGGCATGCTTTGGAACCATGTTTTCCACACCTACTTAGTATTCAACATCTCCAATTTATAGTGGGGGCATGTTTTGGAAACATGTATTTCACATTGGTACTTATATAAATTTAAATTTTTTCCATATATAGTTGGTCATGATTTAAAATCATGTCCTCCACACTTACATAGTTTTTTGAATTGGCCAAAACACATAGTTATATGATTTTGTTTCACGATTGTGGCAGAATTAGATATACATGGTATAATTTTTATACATAGTTTTAGCATGAGACATATCTAAGGTGCATTTGTTATGCAAAATGTGCCTAATATTTCAAAATCCAAATCAATCTTAGATTCTAAGACTATTGCACGTATTGATATCCTATGAAATTTTATAGACTTTAGTGAGCCAATCTACTGTAGTAGTTGGTTCACCTTTTGGCATGGTTGAGGTGATTAAATTAATCAATCTTGCCAATTTTTCAGTTTGGATTTGATCATCCAACTTCACTAGGTTATAAGTATAATTGGATTACATAGTTTAACTAATCTCAACTACCAGGTGGCAACTCACTTTTGATGCAAAGTTGGGGGTATGTGCCTTCCAACCTCTCTCTCTCTCTCTCTCTCTCTCTCTCTCTCTCTCTCTCTCTCTCTCTCTCTCTCTCTTTATGCACTTTAAATATTTATCTATATATATCCTAATCTTAGTTTCATATCTTTACAATGATACATCTTTTACCAAAAAAACTTGCCAATAGGCAAGGTGGTTACATTGGCACACAGGTGTACTCCTGAACCTTGCTCTTTTAATTTCAATCTATTTCAAGTACTTTTAACCCATGTTATATGCATTGATTATACACTATAACATGCTCTTGGTTTTAGGTTAGTCATAAATTTATATTTTACATTCATTATAAAATCTCTAATATTTTCTGAACATATTTGGTAAATCTAAATTTAATATTATAAAATAACATATTTTAAA